>JARHVA010001385.1:2320000-2370000 GCA_037957365.1 Torreya grandis
TATAAACATTCAAATCATAGTCTCCAAATCAAAAGAACTCTAATTTAAAAAATGTATGAAATTTTTATCCTTCCAATTTTAGAGGTTGAATGCATTCCATGTCTTCCATGGAGCTTAGGAACCCATCCATTGAACTCCTATGTCCAAGGCTACTACTTTAGGCAACCTTGGCCATATGTATATCACTATTTCCTTCTTTAGATATATAGGAGATTAATTTTTCACCACCATAATTTTGTGCCATTTTAACATAAAACATTATGGTGAAGATAACTAAAATAATAAGCTAAAACAACCAGTGGTATTTCCTCTTGACCTATACGTGATTATCCAAATGGAGATGAAACAACAATAACTGCTTTCATTCCTATTCATCTACTCTAGAAAGGTTTACCAAATTGAAACATCTGGTGAATAATATGATGTGCACTAGAAGAAGCAATAACACAAATTAAATGAACACAATGAAAGGCAATAATGCCTTGAAATTAGAGACTTTTATTTGGTAAAAGTGTTTGTCATCCTATGTGTTAGCAAGAAAGAGGAATATTTTGTAGAAATAAAGGGATAAAAGTTGCCATTGACACTAGAAAAGTACCTCAACTCTATTCAGAGGGTAAAAATAGTCCTAGTACATCCAAAATGCTCATCACTGCTACATATTTTCAATGAAATTATCACAAAATCCAAATTAAACATAGGCTACACTCTGGGTATGTTTAGCTATAAATATTTTAAGCATGTGCCCCACTTTCTAGAAATAAAATACATTAGACTATATCATAGAATAATGTAAAAATTTTCAAAAAGTAGATGTTTAGAAAATAGAATGAATACTAGTGATAATTTTAGTGCCCTGTAAATCCTTGAAAAAAAGTAGGGAACTCTCACAATGGCTTTGTTGAAACAAATTCAGATAATCACTTGAGGAAAGACATGAAATCCACTTCAATGTTGTGACTAAATATGTATTGCATTTTTCAAACAAATAAATTTAATTATCACCATTCTCATTGCTTTCATTGCGAATCGATTCAAGAAGAATGATAAAATGAAAAAATAATAGATTTTTTTCCCATTTTTTGGTATTCTAAAACAAACTCTACAAGGCAAATATCTATTAGTAGTTAAGATCATTTCAGATAATAGTCTATTATAGATTTACACATAACATATTTTCATTCATCATCTTGATGGCTCAAGAGTGATTGAGGTTTTAGAATAAATGTGTGTTCTCCTAAAGGGCTTGTGTTTATGAATATGCATTTTATTGAGAAACTGTTCAAAGGCAATGAAATAACTATATGGATAGCTTGTTGGGCTGACATTTTGTTGTCTATTGAGTAATGTGTTTCCCAGGCTATATATCATTTGAATAGTATTTTTGTTTTTTCATGATGTTCTTTTTGTATTCTTTTGAATTCTCTTGTCATTGTTCTATCAATTTTTGCCATATATGAATTCCAATAAGAACTTGCAGCATAAGGTTTTAATATAAATTAGGCATCTGTATTTGCTTGCCATAGTTTGGTTAATTTTTTTTAAAGCTATTTATCCATGCTTGTGATGGATTTGTTTTCAAAAAAATTGTTGGTTGTGTAAGTGTGCATTTAATAGCTCTATGTATTCACTATTAGTGATGTTTAATTCCATCAAAAACATGTCAAATGTAAAAGAGGATTCAAAGTGTTTACATTGTAAATTAGAAAAAATATGTTTTGAATTGGTTACTACATGATCATTATTTTTGTCATGACATTTGAGAATAGTTGTCCTTTTCATTGGAAGGAATGGGAAATTATGCCTACAATTTTTTTTATTTTACTTCTTAGAAAACTCTTTGTATGGTGATGTTTATGTAGTTTAGCTATGTCTAAATTGAGTATGTCTATATCACAATTTATGTATTTATCCAAAAAATTTACAATTGTTTTTTCCATATATTGGTGCTGATTTTATCCATAAGATGAGATGGGTATGTTGGTTCCCTAAACTTTGGAATTAAGTAGTCGAGAAGTGATCTGGAATTGTTTCAAAAAAATATTCATTTTTGTATATAATTTTTAACATTGCATTCACCCTATGTTTACAGTATCATATACAGATGACTAGGTGTTTCCTCACCAAGTAACTATGGTAATTGTATGAAAAGGATTATATTCCTTGATTTTTTGTTTTTTTTTTGTGTTTATTGTACAATTTTGATAATGTAGTTGTTAGTGCCTCCTAATTGTGTTCAACACTTGAGAATGTAATAAATGTTGGTGGCCCCAATTAAAGTATTATTCCAAATGTGTTTTTTCTCACATGTTGAAAATAATTTGGCGATATTAATTTTTTTTGAAATTGACATATCTAATGTCAAATTTAAGAAATTTGTCTAAATTTTGTTTGTATTTGACATCAGTTTCTAATAGTTTTCTACCTTTTAATTATTTATTTCTAATTCTTACCTAGATTGTTGAAGTTACTTGTTCTATAATATTTTTCATGGATTTGAAAAATAGGTTTGTAATGTGACATGCAAATGCATGATTTTTATGTTGTGATTCCCATTGTGAAATTTTGATATACAAAAATCATTTTATTATGTCATCATTACAAAGATCACCATAAAAGAGTGTTGGGAAATTCTTCTCTTCAGTAAACTTATCTTCAAATATTCGAAGTGGTTATTTTCCTTCAATTGGTGAAAATTGCATTATTTTATCTTGAAAGTCATAAACACATGTACAGTTTGTGAATCCATGCACCATGGTCTCATTGGGAATTTCATCTTCATCTTCATTAGCTAATTTACTGTTTTCAAATGTTTTAGTATTTTTTGGATTTAATTTATCATCGGCATTAAAGAATTATTTCTAATGTTTTTTTATTCTAACATTTTATGATTGGTACAATTTCCTCTTACATAATTGTTTTATATAATTAGTGATGATTTTTACATGCACTCTCCCTTCTTGATATGCATTTTTGTATTCTAATTTTCTTTTTAGTTGAATAACTATTATTGACTTTTCATTCAGAGATTGTGGTAGTACGTTTTGAATTATGTCAATGTTGGATGGCACATTGATAATTATTCCAGTTAAGCCAATATGTGGCTTTTAATATCCCAATTCTCTAATTTGTGAAAATGCAATTCTTATCAAGACAAGATGCTCTCCTAGGTCTATGAGCATTTGTACATAAGTCAAAGGTCTGTTTAGCTTAATGTAATAAGGTGTTGTAAATTTTGGAAGCAATCCATTTTGTAATGCTTTATTACATTTGATGCATTTTTTTTTTGAAATATTGAATTATTTTTTTGTCAATTTTAGATATGTGTTTTTTCTTAATTGCTCAAAAGTTGACATGTTATGCTTAATGTGTAATTTCCCACAAACTATGCATAAATGACTTAGAGTGTCTTCAATGTATTGTAAGTATTTTTTCGCTATTGTAGATTTCATGCATTAATTGTCTTTTTTGTCATTATTTGTATGAGTTCATGTAATATGTTTATAATTGTAAAGGGATATTTTTGGTCTTCCCTTAAATATAAGGTTTATTTCATCATATGTAATTAAAGTACTTTGATGTTCATCTTTTGTTATCAATGGCTCATAGTGTATATGAGATGTGTTTGTTTCAAAACACATTATGTTAAGAGTTGTTGGTTGTAAGCAACTATAATATGTCTTTTGAATAGACTTTGTATTTGTTGACCATAATTATATTTTTACATTAATTAATATAGATATCCATTCTAAGCAAAAATGACCTCCTTCAATTTCTCCTTGTTTGAATGCCATGCCCAAGTTGACAATATATGTTTACCAATTTTCATCTTTACTTGTATTTTGTATTAAATTATCTCCAAGCTTAATTTTTGCATCCTGACGTGTTGTGTTATTTCCACATAGTATTGAATTAAAAAATTATTATACAAGATAATGACATATACATTGTATTTGAAACTGTAAATTTGTTAATTAACAAATGGAATTGAATAAGCTTTCACCACATTTAGATGTGTTTGTGTTTACCCTATATATCTGATACATTTGCATTTTTTGATAAATATTTTTGTAATGCGATTCAAGATGAATGCATGTAGTTGATAGTCGAGTATGTGTTAGTGGGGTGGTATACTCACTAATTTATATTGTAATATACTCATTCATAATGACCCCAAATAGGATTTGTGTCATAGAACAAGATTGAGTATGAATTTTTTTGACATTATTTATTGAATTGAAGATAATAATTTTTCCTTGTGAATGACCATATGCATATTTGTATATTTAGCCATGTATAAAACCAATGTATGCAAAAGTTATCACCCCATAGTTTAGTTTCATTTCTTTCTAAGGTATGTAAGGCAAATATTCTCATCCTATGAAAATATGTTTCAATATCATTTATTTCTTGTAGTTTGTGTAGCTCATCAGGGTCTAATTCTAATTCATATGAATTAAGAGCATTTGGATCCCTTATATGCAGATAGTTTAAGAAGTGGTCAATAATGCCACTTCTTAGTTCAATAGATGTGTATTGAAAATGTAATAGCACATGAAATGTGTTAAATAAGAAATATCCAAAATTTTATTTGAATTATTGTCCAAAAAAAAGATGGTGTTTTGTCAAAGCATCGTCAATGCTGTTGTAATTTAGCTATGTTGTTTGTTCATATTCCTTTGTAGTTATTGGTTCAATAAAATTTTCATTATTGTTTATTCCATGTTTTTTCATATTTGAACACATTACCATTGTTAATGTAGAAAGAACAATCATTTTTTATATAAATTCCTTTTGTGTTGCAATGTAACAATTCAATATTGATTACAATGTAGCCTTGTAAATACCTAAAATGAAGAAAGTAAGAAGTTAAGCGAAGCCCTTTAAATTTAATCACTGAATATATTATGTTTTTCAAATGTCGTTAAAATTGAAAAAGATCATAAACTCATTTAAATTAATAATCAACAAATGAACATACAAAAATTATACAATTTTACTACCATTATTAAGTAAACACACAACATTACTTTGTTTTTAGCCAAACCAAGTATAAGAAACATAGTTAATTTCATTTCATATTTAGTTTGCATAAAAAATATAATTATGTTCATGTATATAATCAATCAAATATAAATTTAATAAATAGTTCCCTAATACTTAATAATGAGCGACTAAAGATGAATGTTTAAAAATTAGTAAAATCAAGTTTTATATATTTGAGTCCACATTTATTTTCACATACTCCTCAATGAAAATATAAATTTTATAGGAGATAAATAATACAAATATTTACCCTATTCATGAATTAATTGGCCCCATCTAAAAGTTCCACCAAATTTGGAAGATATTACAAGGTTTAAAGACATCACTATGCGTATAGACAATCAAATTATAGTCTCTAAATCAAAATAAATCTGATTTAAAAAATGTATGAAATTTTTATGTTTCTAATTTTATAAGTTGCATACCGTCCATGTCTTCCATGGAGCTCAATTACCCATCCATTAAACTCTTTTGTCTAGAGTTGCTACTTTAGGTAGCCTTCCCCATCTCTATATCACTATTTCCTTCCTTAGATATATAGGAGATTAATGTTTTACCACTATAATTTTATGTCATTTTAACATAGAAAATTATATTGAAGATAACTAAAACAATAAACTACAATATGTAGTGGTATTTCCTCTCGACCCACATGTGATCAGTCGAATGGAGATAAAACAACAACTAATTTCATTCATGTTCATCTACTCTATAAAAGGGTATCGGATCATAGCATCTAGTGAATAATATGATGTGCACCAGGAGTAGAAATAACACAAATGAAATGAACACAATGTAAGGCAATAATGCCTTAAAATTGGAGACTTTTATTCGGCCAAAAGTGTTTATCAGCCTATCTGTTAGTGGCAAAGAGGAAGATTTTATAGCAATAAAGGGCTCAAAGTTTCCATTAACACCAAAAAATCACCTCAAATATATTTAGAGGGTAAAAATAGTCCTAATGCGTCTAAAATTCTCATCATTGCTACATATTTTCAATGAAATTATCACAAAATCCAAATTAAACATAGGCTACGCTCTAGCTATAAATCAGTTAAGCAAGTGCCCCACCTTATAGAAATCAAATATATTAGATTATATCATATAATAATATTTTTTTTTTGAAAATAGTAGATATTTAGAAAATAGAATGAATATTAGCGATAATTTCAGTGCCCTACAAATCCTTGAAAAAAGCAAGGAACTCTCAAAATGGCTTTATCAAACCAAATTTAGATAATCACTTCAAGAAAGACATGAAATCCCATTCAATGTTGTGACTAAATATGTATTACATTTTTCAAACCAAAAAAATTAAATGTCATTGTTCTCATTGCTTTCATTACAAATTGACTTAAGAAGAATGATAAAATGAAAAAATAATTGAAATTCTTGTTGACATTGAGGGTTTATAGATTTTAGGCATGACATTTAAAATTCATTATCCAAGTTCATCTTAGTATAAAGAGTGGAAGGCATTAAGTTGTTTCATTAAAAATTGAGGCCATTCACTAATTAGCGACCAAATAAGTCGAGAAATTTGTAAAAATCTTGATTTTATTATGACTGGCATTTGAAACCTTAAGATACAATAGCAAGCTATTTAATTAGTTGACTATATTTAGCCATCTTTTGTTAAAATATGGTAATATGAGGCATGGAAGTTTATAACCTGCTTCTAAGGTGTTAATAGTGGGCCTTGTTAGCTAGAGTAATGATCAAATTTATTAGGCCTCAACTCACAACTTCTATTTCACTCCAATTTATTTTTAGGTTTGTTTAATAGAGCTGTTGATGATTTGTAGCATCACCATTTACATAGAGTCCACAATCACAAGTGATGGCATATATGAAACATTAAATAGAAGCAATATGGGATAACATGAGAAAGCGGAGGCATAATAGTAGGTAGTGAAATTCATAAAAGTGGTGCCTTGAATTTAATGTGGTTTATTTAATAGGACTATTATAATATTAATAATTCATTAATTATATTGTATTTTTTCATATTTTTTTCAAAAATTCATGTAAGTTACGGATCAAGTACCAATATTGTCAAGATATATTATAATATTGATATAAATGGAATATTCTCTAAGAACATGTAGTAGAATATCCTTTAATATTTGGTGTTAAACATTGAAATGCATATAGTATTATATTATTTCAAATATTTTTATTTTTCAAAATATGAAAATTATTTGCTCTATCAATTCCTATAGTACCCTATAGGGAAGGCACTAATAAAATCCAAGCCAAAAGACCTTACAACACACAATTGTATAAACCATAGACAAAAAAATATATGAGAGCATTCCCACTTAACCAAACAGCCTTAGAAACTTGTAGCACCAACTAAGAAAAATTCAAGGTCAAAATCACACATGTAAACATGCTCTAGAAGGAACACAAAGTAGCCCTGACAAGTTTGACTTTGTAATACTCTTCATTTCTTTAAGCTAGAAAAAATGGAAACAATATTGTAAACTCCATCCTCTCCACATTCCTTGGATCTTAGACCTACAAAAGTTAAATGACTCAACATGGTGTATTAGAGGAGAGGAACCTTTACATGTTTGGTTATGCATGCAACTTCTAGGTCATAAATATCATCTAATAATTTAGGGAGAACCTAAACATTTTCATCATGGCAATCATAAAGGGCATGGTTTTTTAAAACATGGTGGACCAAGAAAATGGTAGGAGGATTATGAAGGGAGAAGAATTTTAGAGACTTGGAGCAATTGATTAATTTTGGAGAAAGAGGTTAGCTATGAGAAAAAAAATTATGTTCCAAACCAATTCTTCCACCTTCAACATTTTATTTTCAATCTTGTTACATTTTTTCACAATAGGACATACAAGCCCTAAAATTTATAATTTATGATTTTTCTCTATTAGCATTGGTCCCTAAAATATCTTATTAGATCATGTTATATGTTTTAGTCTTTGAACATTGTGATGAGACACCAAATTAATGTATGAATTACATAAAAAATTAAAGCTAAACTCATTACAATGTCATACACAAAATTTTCTTATTCCTTATAGACACATCTACACTTATTATCATTCTTATTCTTTTGTTAAATCAAACTAAAACATTATACGAGAATTAATTCATTCATAAATAAAGATATAATCAACACAATATAGATTTATATATAATTTAGGAGTTCTACTGAAGAATATAGAGTTCAAACTACTCCCAAAATTTTTAGAATTTCTTTTTACAAATTCAGTGTATATAAAGACTTCATCTTCTTGACCCTTTATTTACTCTTTTAAAGTATCATAGGTACATGTTCAAACTTATATATATTTCATTGAATTATATAAAACTATATTTTATACAAAATATGCCAAAACATACAATTGTCACACGTTTAAACTTACAAAATTGCATGTGAATTATACTTCACACATTCCTACTAATACTTATAATTAACTTGTTGTATCACTACAAGACAACATTGTTCATAGATTTTATGATATTGGGAAAAACATATGAATATGGTTGGAGTTGATATAATTTATACTAATTATATATTCAAGAAACATTGGTCACACTTTTTTTATCGAAGTATCATTTATCGATTTTCACTTCTTACATACTTAGTCCTCATTTGGTTTTTCAAATAATCAACATACCAACCTACTACCATTTATGAGTTTTCATATGTTGGTATAACTATGAGGTCATCCTTTATGGATTTATAACCTTCTGGGCCCCACTTACAAAGGTTTTTTGCCTACAAAATTATTGTCACAACCAAAATTGATCAAAATAGTGAAACTATAATACCTTATTAAGGTGGAGGAAACATTAATACGATGATACATAAAGAGTGACATGAGAAGACTATGTAACCACTGATGAGGTTGTATATAATTATTCAAAATTTGTTTTTGTGCCATGTTGTTTCTCTAGTGGAGGTTGCATTGAGGAAAGTTGTTAAGGATGTAGGATTCGAGGAGCCTTCTTCACACGGAGAATCATTATGAGCTTGGCAAGTGGGATGTATTTTGGTTCATCAATGATGTCTTAGATTTAAGTATCAAGGTTGGTTAAATCCTAATTTTAATTTATCTAATTAATCAATACATCCCTAACCATGTTAAGCAATGTGTGAAGGAGAGATTTACTTTTCATTATACCTTGAATATCATCATCACTGGTAGTTACAATGATTAGTTAGTGTGTATTAAATTTTTACATTATGTTATTAATTTTATTTAATGCACATAAAATTGCATTCATACTATCAAAAATGTGTTTCACAACATTTATAGTCCCAAGTTTTCATTTTTCTCATGACATCATCCCTTAATGCTAGTGATTCTTGCAGAGTGTTGTCCATTTTGATTGTTAATGATTAGATTTCCATGATCAATTTAACTTATCTACTTGGGATAAATTAGGTGTGATGCATTTCCATGCATCATGGATCTATATTTTCTAATTAATCATATTATATGAATTTTTCCTAGCTTGAAGTGTAGTTGTATCCATAAATTTCTCATATTCTTCTAACAACTTCAATATTGCCTTAGTTTTAATGCAAAGTTATTGCACTTAAACTTTTATTTCATGTAGTCATTATACTACTGCCCCACCCTGTGATAACTTAGTGATAATATCAATAAACTAATTTTCTTATGAAATTCCCTAATCACCATTTAGTTGTTGTACCAATTTTGGGTAAGTATCATTAATTATCTTGCAATATTTATAAAATGCTTAGGAAGCTCAATGTTTTCTTTGTGCAACTCATAATTCTTGTATTCTAACTCAATTTCTTTCTATGAAATAGATGTGCGGAATGTATTAGGACCTATTTGATGTGCGAATCATAGTTGGGAAGCATCCAAAGTGATTTCATGAGTTGAATAACGGAATTAAAGTTGAATCAAGGAAGTTGTAGATGTTGTTGGTGGTTTTTTGATCTGTAAATGGAATGCTAAAATTTATAAATTACACCATTACAGTTTATATATCTATCCACTAGGATATATTGGAATCATCTTGACATTGTAAGGAATCCTCTTGTTCTTCTCTTTTCATTGGACCCAAACCCACAAAATTTCTTGATGGTTACATTTGTGCTTCACCATTCCAACTCATATTACTCAACTCCTTGATGTTGTTTCTCTTGTCCTAGAGTTATTTGGCTTAACATTGTGAAATCTTAACCTCTAAATATTTTATTGAATTTTTCATCCTCTTCCTAATCATTTTTTATTCTTCCTTATCCTTCATGGATTTATAAACTATGCCTTTTGTTGTTTGATCCTCTTCAACTTATTTTTGCTCCTAATTTTGTAGGTCTTCATGGTGTTTATTTTTGGCTTCTTTGGCTATTCTATCTGCCTCAACCTCATTTTTATTTCCTATTTATTCTACAACATTTTCCTCATCCTACTTTTGTTGTTTGAGTAAGGTGTCATTGTGTTTCTATTCCTCCTTGACTATATTTTTTTATTCATCCTTGCATTGATAGTGTATGCGTTTATTGATATTTTATCTAAGTCTATAATTATGATTGATTTGGGTGTTCCTACTAAGTACGTTGGTCTTATTATCCCTACTCCTATTACACACCTCTATCTAAAGACTCAATAATTTTTGAGCTGGAAAGATTTTCTTTCACATGGGTAGATAAATATGGTCAAGATGGAGTTGTGATTAGTGAATAAGATGAAAGAATGGTCATGGTGGAAGGTGTGAATTTGTGCTTCAACATATAATATTTTTTTTCATGTAGATGGAGGAACCAAGATTTTATTCTACCATTTCATGGAAAAGGTCTCTTTTCCTATCACTTTCTATTATGATTTCCTCATATTAACCTTTGGAATTAAAAATTTATTCATTCACTCTACAAGGTTGGGGTGTGGCCATGTAGCTCTTGGAATGTGAGGTTTTTGCAATAGTTTCTTGAAGGAAGTGTCTTTTTTTTTCACTACACTCTACAATAAGAGGCTCCCTTGAGGCTTTATGTTTTCCTTGAGCTAATTGTGTCATTTTTCCCATCACACTCAACTCTTGAAAAATGGTTTGTGCTTGTGATGTTAATCCCAACACCTCTTTGTGAAACATAACTTTCCTTCTACACTCTTATTCCTTATCTTGTGCCAATTTATCCACTATAATAAATTTTGGGGGTAGGGTAATTTCAACTAATATAATGGAAGGAACATCATTTAAAACCTAACATGTTTGAATGGCTTTCCAAATTAAAATTTATTTCTCCTGTTCCTTGTCATTAGTAACATCCTTGATATCTTCAAGGAAAACCGTATACGCCTCTTTAATTGTGACTCCCAATGGATGAAGATAATACTTATCTATGATATTAGGAATTTGAGGATCACCAAATCATGGCATTAATCAATATTTTTATTTAATAAGATGTAATTGTTATGGACTCGATGTTTTTTTTGCTTTGTTGGATCTCCTTCTAAAAATGAGGCTGCCAGTTGTGGTTGATCCTATGATTTGTCCTAAGGTTTTGCTTGTGCTTCTAGCTATGATTGAGCTTGAATTTTTACCTATAGTTGATCTTGTGGTTATTTATCTCTTGGTGGTATGGAACACAATAGTTGGATGCTCTAGGAAATAAGATTATTTTGCTTAAGAACTTATGCCTATTCCATGTGGATGTCAATAAATAAAGGAATGAGGAAAATTGGTTATTTTTCCAAATCATGAATTTTAATTTTCACTCCATTTTATAGCCTCATAATAATTGAAATAAATTCAAGATATTTTAGGATGTCCTCAGGCACACATGGATGATTTTTAATTATGTTTTGAATATGTAGCCACTGTCTTGAAAAAATTCCCACTCAGGATTTTGTTGTTTATATCAAGGTCATATTATATTAGAGAAGGAATTAGGTAGCAAATAATATAAATATGGATAAATTGATCCTTTTGGAGACATTCACTATGTAAAATAGAGTAAAACTACTAAAAATTGGTATTAGAATTATTGAATTGTGTTGGACAAAAACTTTTATACATTTGTTCTAAGATTTTTTTTGAGGTAGTCAAGCTAATTTAATTAATATCCTAACCTCACCATACAATATGAAATATAAATTACACCCTTCGATACCTATTATAAGCCTTTTATTTTCTACTAGTAGCAATACATAATGCACTTTTTGATAATTTGATTAATTCATAAATAAAATTTTCAATGGAAAATCCTTTAGTTGTTCTAGAATATCATTACCTAATTTTTGAGTGGATGGTGAGGTTCTTCATCTTATAGACCTAAAATGAACACCCCTTACCAACAATCTTATGGCTTTTGTAATGGTATTATAATTTATGTGGATGGTCACTTATTTTGATAAATGAATACCTCTCTCATTGAATCTAGATAAAGATAGGTAATTATAGCAAATTCTCAACATATAATCCTCACAATATATTAATAATAGCAAGTACTCCATGTTTAGGTGCAACTCTTTGTGATTGAGAAAACCACTCTTTATATGCTAAATCAATGAAGTCAAATGGCTTAGCATCACTCCATCTAGATTATCATAATTCAAATAAAATTCCCATCTCTTCCTTATGAGCATTTTTCAAAGGAACAATGCTTTGATGCATAGTCATCTTATATTTTAATTGTTCCTTATTTTGTGAGATACATTGTGATTACTTATGATCAATATCATCACTAACTCAAAAATTACTTGTTGAATATCAATAACCAAATTTCTCAATCACTTCATTTTTGAAAGTATGAGTTGCTTTGGTATGTCACCTTTTATAAAAAAATAAACAAAATCCTATTGTTGATTGTACTTATCTATAGATTTACCTTTTCTGACACAACATATGTGTCTTAAAGTCAAATAACGATTTTGATTTAAACTAAGGTCATTTTTTGGGTTTTATGCATTGTTTATTTATTTAAAATTAGGGATTTGATGCACCATCATTTAATTTTTTAATACTTTCCCCTTTTGAACATTAACTACTTTTCATAAAATATATGAATTTTAGGAATGCCATGATTTTTTAATCATTAACTACCTTGTGCAATGGGTAGTTATTTATGCTTTGTCATTTCTGATTTTTTTGTACTCACCTCATTCCTGAACTCATATATTTTTCAAAGCAATCACATATCCATCTCACGAACCTAATCTTGCTTTGCATTAACCAATGGTACTAAAAACTTTATCCCATTATATATTGATATATATTGTGATTGAAATCAATTTACATTTACCTGATTGCATATTATATTCCTACAAAACCTATAAAAATAAAACAAACCATAAAACTAAAATTTTAATCTTATTTATACCATACAACACTTATTGGCATAGTGTTTGTTGTCTTAGATATCATCAATGGTATGGCTTGATCTTAAAACTATTTATATTTCTTGTAATAATATTTTCTTGGAAATATTAGAACACTATAATGCCTTATTCTAAAATTTAATGAATTATATAAAGTCATTTCCATCTTATGCACACCTTTCTTGGGTGTGTCTTAAATATCATTTCATACAAGAAGATCATTTGTTTAATTTGAAACTCTTTAGATTGTATATTGTGACTATACCACAACTTTTGACTTTTCTTATGAAACTCCTATTTAATTCATTCACCTACAAAATGTCCTCTTTCTATTCCTTAATGTGTTTCTTCCAATATCTGTAGTCTCTCATGTGTTAGGGCCACTCTATGCAGAACATCATCATTCCCTAGCTTATAGAGAAACCCATTGATAATACTAAAAGGTAAAGCTTATACAACCAACTACTTATTATCATATTAAACATAATTCTCAAGAAATATACAATGCTCAAGAAAGGTTGTGATATCCTCCAATTGTTCTAGGATTAAAATCACTCTGAATAGGTGCATATCTAAAGATTATTCTTACAATTCTTTTGGTTCATTCCCTATTTGAATGTAGCTATGTTATTTTAGTCCAAAATTTTCCTTTCTTAGTTTCACAATAATCTTAAACTATAATTTTTGAAAGATTATTAACCACCTAGAAAATATTCTTCCCAACATCAATTTATTAACCAAGTTTTGCAATGCTTGGTGATCATTGAAAAAATAAAATGGGGAAGCCAAAAAGTAATGTTGAAGCTTATAAAGTAAAAATACCATCACTAGAGATTATTTCTCTATCATGGTATATATTTTATCAACCACATATAACTTATGAATTCTAAAGTGAATTAGAAAATCTATACCTCCATCTCTTGGTTGTGCTAGCATGTCTCACACTATTGTCCCTGATCCATCACCATGAACGTGGAAAGGTTTGTTCTAATAAACAAAAATTATTATTGTGAATAACTTTTTATTTAAGTCTATAAAAGATGTCTAACATCAAGGAGTCCATTAAAATTTAATTTATTTACACAATAATTATTCCATAGGTGTTGAAATGGTTGCGTAATAATGAATGAACTTGAAATAATAACTAATGTGACCTAGAAATGATCGCACATCTATCAGGTTAAGAGGTGGTTTGAGTCCCACTATGACTATAATTTTGTCTTGGTTCACTAGAATTCCATCACTACAAACATAGTATCCAAGAATAATGCCAAATGGTGTGAAAAACACACATTTCTTTAAAATCAATGCAATTCACTATGTTCGACATCTATCTAACTTTAATTACAACTTAAATAGATGTTCTTTGAACAAAGAGAAAACTGCCCAATCATCTATGTAGAATTCTATAAAATCATGAATGAAGTCTCTAAATGCTTTAATAATTTCTCTATAGAATACTTCAAGTGTGTCTTTCAGTCCAAATGATAATACCTTATAATTAAATGACCTCCACTCTATTTTGAAAGTCATTTTTGTTTGCTCTTCAATTGTGATGGAAATCTAATGATATCAATAAAACCATATGCAAATGAGTGAGCTTCATGGCCTACAATAGATTCAATAATCTCATCTATGAAGGGAATTAGGAAGGGATCATTGACACACACATTATTTAATGCTGTCTAAAATACATATAGCCATATATCCTTTATATTTAGGCTACACAACCATGGGGCTAACTCAATCCTACTTATCAACTAGATATATGATTCAAACTTCCCTTGTCTAATCAATTTCTACATTTACCTTCATTTTCATGTTTGGATTCAACTTGTAGGGTCAATTTTTAATTAGACATGTACATTGATTCAATTCAATATGCATCTCACCCAAGGAAGGGTCTATGCCCTTAAATTTCAAGAACCTAGTAGGAAACATATCTCATAATATTCTAACAATTGAACTACCTCTAAGATTTGTGTTTATGTCCAATAATTACCAATGGTTACTTTTACTAAAGTTCTCAGCTATTTTTTCACATTGGTTCTTAGTAAATTTTTATTGGTTAGCCTTAATAGAATCCAATAAATTTATTTGAACTATTTTCCCTATGATATTGATATTTTTAAACTTATCCTCTTTTCTCTTATTTATGCTCTTCCTCTCAGGTATCTCTATATCCTTTTTAGGTTTAAAAAAATACTTTTGAGTCCATATCCTCCTCATTTTTAGTGGTATTAGAAACATTTATATTATTCTAGATTTTATTATAGGATTTCAACACAAATCCTTCTATTTCATTCTTATTATGGTACTATTTTATAGTTATTTTAAGGTTTGTTCTCACTTTATCTTATGATTTATGGTGGTTCACATAAGTTATATCCTCTCCCCCCCCCCCCAACATGCCATAAGAAAATTTTCAATTTATGTATAACCTTGTGCACCATTGGATTTTCATCTTCAAATGAAAAATATATATTTAACATTTTGAATTTGGGGTCATATCTATGTCTCTAATCTATATTATTGATTCATACACCAGACCTTTGGAAAATGAATTAAGGTATAGTGAAAAACATGCAACTAGTATATTGGCTCAATTTGTTATAATTTTCATACTTCGACACATTTATGGGCATGAATATTTAGAAATTAGCCTTCTCAAAAGAATGGCCACTTATCTGAGATATAGATTTAAATATGAAATATATCCTAAAAAAATTCACACACTTCTTCTCAATGAAGTTTTTTATACTTTTGGATAGCCAACCAATTAGTTAAAACCCCTTTTAATGCATAATTTAGTGCACTAAATTTCATATATATATATATATATGAAATAATTATATGTAGAATATAATTTTCCATCATGTGAAATATATATGACAAATATTCTCTATCAAAATATCATGTTAGTTCTATTTATATGTAAAACACCAATTGCAAGGATCTTACTTTATGATCTCCACACACCCAATTTATTATGTGAGCACCTGAATCACCACTAATTGAGGAAACAATGGTAATTTGTCTTCCTTAGTGGGTTCAATATAATATATATATAAATAGGAGTTAATTAAGTTTAGGAATTAGGGGGCTAAAAAGTAGATTATTTTTACTAAAACCTGAAATAAGCATAAATGTGTATGTGGTATTAAAATAACACATACACATTATTAAAACCAAGCTTTGTACTAATGAGCCTATAATGTGTAAATGCTTATATTTAATTGATTTAAAAAACATTTTGAAACATTTCATTTCATTGTTAGAAATTTTCATTACATACAGATGTGACTAGCACCATCAAACCCACACTCAAATTCTAAGCATTTACACTAACAAACTTTGTTGAAATCTCTTGAAAATATTGTTTAGTGAGACGATCAATAATATCATCCAAGAGAAGAGGAAATTAAACTAATTTAATACCAATTAAAACCAAATTTATTTATTTTCTTGGATTTGCATTATTTTTTTTTAAACCATTTATTTTCTAGTTTTTACAGCCTATCAAACCCATTCGCGTGCAAAATAAAATATAGGAATTGAAGATTGAGAATAAAATCCATAAAACTATGTTAACCTTCATAACCCTTATACAATTTCAAAATATACCCCAAGTATTCAAGAGGATTTAGCTACATATATAGTAAAAAAATATTGATTGAAGAGATAATTAATATAATGAGGGAATCCCATTCAACCAATACCCACCATACTTCTTTGGAAAGTACATTAGAGTCATGACTAGGTGAAGTTGACTTAATAACAGGTAGAGAGATATAGGTCCTACTATGCTAATAATTTGTAGCCATTGGTGTGAGAGAAAAATAAATAAAAAATATATTTTTCTCAATATCCATTGATCTAACAACTAATGTACTACTCTATTATCATGAAAATGGTTCCTAATCCACTGGTGCCACCATGATTTGATAAGAGATCATTTTTAGGACCAATGATGGATGGTATTTGACTACCCACATTATAAAAACTATGAGGTTCCTTTTTATTTCTTAAGGAAACTTTGTTTCAAGTGTATCCTCAATGAAGTTCCCAATTATTTTGAGTACTTAAAGTTCTAGGGTTGAGGAAAAATTTGTGCATAGTATAAAATAGATGTACATTATACACCTCATCAATCTATGAGATTATATATCCAAAATCCAAGTTAACCTAAGACAATCCTATCTGTAGTGAATGAGGTTGTAGATATTGACACTTTGTATGTGTTTAAGGTGTGTATTGATATGTTATTTATGCATATGAGTAATATTTTCCACACTAATGTTGGAGAGGGTGGACATGGGGATGCTCTATCTCGTGTTGATGTTCAACGACATCATTATAGATCTTATGGTTTTTTATTCACTAGACCTTTAAAGAGGAAGATTTAATGTATCCCAATTATGGTGATGATTCTATGGGCATAGTGTTTAACCTTAAAATCTAGATTAAGGAATATAAGGTTAAACAATATAGACATAACCTAGAGTACAAGGGTGAACAACTATCTTTATAGTAGGCCAATTAATTTGAAAACATAGATAAATAATTTCATAAATTTATATACTAAGATATTTTTAAAATAGAAATTATAGCTATGATAAATATTAAAATGATAATGAAAACAAGATACTTAGCTAGTTATGATGCCAATATAGATCTAGATCAAAAACAAGAAGGAATCAAACTAGAAGTATATTTTGGGACTACCATCAAATTATAGATTAAGAACTTTTGTGACCTCAAACATTTTCATCAACACAAGTGTCTAGTATGAAATACCTATTAGATTTATATGTGACCACCTAGTATGTTTTGGGTTCTATGTCACCTTCACTCTAGTGCACTCAAATCTGTCTCATGGACTATTACTCCTTTTCAAATAGTAAAACCCTATTTACTCATCTTCATAGTGACTTTGGGAAAAATAAGTTAATGGGCTCACAATGTTGAACTAACCCCAAAGACCCCCCATCATTGGGCGATGCCTACTTAAACACTATGAATAGGGCCTTAGACTCATGTGGTTATCCCATATGTGTGGGATTGTGTGTGTATAATAATGTAATATATGGTAATTATAATAATGACCTAGCTTATATGTTGGTAAATATGGCTCATGGTATACTCATTCAATACTTTAGACCCATAGATGTGATTACCCTATGAGTGATATTGAAATAAAGGAAAATATGAATATTTTCTCACTTGAATGTTTAATTGAATGATTTTGGTTAATTACCTTATAAGTTATTTGGTCTATTATAGGTCTATCCTAGGTGATGAACGAATGGGGATTGATCATGTATATATACCAATATTTTTGGAGAATATCTCATATTAAAGTGTTGACGTGGGTTTTATGCACATCCATGAAATTATAAAATGACTCATAGCTAATATTTTTTGTATCTCTACTTTGATACATAATGTAATACCAATACCATTTTAGATAGACATAGGGAAATATTAGTAATCAAATAAAATGATTCAACTCTATTTAATTAGCTTAGCTAAAAAGATTAGCTAACCTGCTATATTTTTGTGATCTTATATGGGGATGAGCAGCCTATAACATTTTAGGATCTCAATGGATATGAAATCCAATTTAGAGAAGAAGTTATGGGGTTTTATAGTAACATGTGGTTGAATGGTGGGTGGCAAAGCAAATATTAACACAAATGTGTTAGATATGGATGTGAATCCTAGATCTACTTGTGGTGTGTCATGACTCAAAGAAACTACAAATAGAGGGAAGGGTAAGTTAAAAAAAGTGAATATATAGATAGAAAACATGGCTTCTTTCTAACTGGGTTTATAATAAGGATAACACTATAGACTAATGTTTTGAGCTTGTTTCTTTGGCACACAAAATTGACAAACATGGTAAAGAAGTTTAAGGGATAAAATATAATTAACTAAAAGTTATTATCTAAAGATTATTGTAAATAATATTATTGTTGTATCTCTTAATAAAATATTAAATATAATAAACATAAATCACCTTCAATTAACTATATCTCAATCTAAGAAGTTGCATCAAAATGGCACTTCCACACAAATCTAAAGATTAACCTAGAAAACTTGTTACATGAAAGCAAGATTTATCAACCTAAAATTTATAACATTCTTAATTGATATAATCCTACTAATTAGCCACAAGATAATTTTAAATTCATATAGCACATATCTATGAACTAAGATACTATTTAGATCAAAGCATATAATCAATGTAATACAAAAATGAAAGACACAGTCATATGACCCAAACTTGAAAAATAACCTGAAGGATTTATTATCTATATTGAATGTCAAAATTTATCTTTCCTTTAAAATGTAGGAGATACATGTATATATAGGCTTGATATGGGTATGCCTCATCTCTCACTCCATGTTCAAATTTTAACCACCATTGGGATATCTCATGAAGATTCATGTATGACAACATGGCCATGATGTAGCCAATAATTCATAAGAGATAAAAATTATTACAATTAAATTATGTTATAATCAACTAATGATATTACAAAGGAAATTGCCTATGAGGAAGTAGTTGTAGTTATCAACACTTGTGTTCTGATAACCATTTTAGTTGTGGTTAGCCATGTGATTTGAGAAGTAGTTGTAACTGAAATAGCTTGTGGAGATAATGAAGTTGGGGATGCTCGCTTAATTACTTAAATTTACAAGTAGAGAGTGTGGTGTACTTGAAAGTCCATCTCAATTAATTAAAAGTATAACATAGGTATTTTGAAGAGCTGGGGGAGTCTATCCATAAAATTTGTATATGTTTTCAATGTATCCCCAAGCTTTGTGTAAATAGTCTCTATGTTAAAGACCCTACTTCTATCAGAATTTATCAATGTCAACAAGTCATCATGGGTCTCATATATTGTGCCCTTGACATATGTTTTGAAATCATTTGTTGTTCTCTAAAGGTCTTCAAAGATGTCCTTAAGGAATAATTCATTGCTTTAATTAATCACACCACTGATCCTTATTTCCACTAAAATTGTAATGGCATGATATTCATAGCTAATGAGTTATAGTACTAAATTTTTCATCTCTTGATTTCCACCTAATCAAGATATCTCTCTTAGAAGCTGCATAGTTTAAGTCACATGTTGCATCTAGAGTAGTTATTAGGTTTAGGTGATCATAAGCCTTCTTTTAGACTATTTATCTTAGGAAATGAAGTCTAGCCTCCATTTTCTTCATCTTATCATCAAAAGGGTATACATCTCCCCACTTTGGTTTTGACTCCCTCTTTGCATTCATTATTAACTAGATGACATCATATAACTTTTGAGCTAATCCTTGCACATTTTCCATGATGTCTCTTAGAGGCTATACTGTAATTATTTCTTATAGAGCCTCCATGACCTGATCATAGCCTTTAAAAATTTATTTTATTACTCCCCCTATATAATCTACAAAACTGTATGGGTCTTCTATGTAATTACCTATATCGAAGAGGAGCATTCTTCTTCTCTTGGTTAAAGAGATCATGTATTTGATTTTCTCTAGTTCTACTTATGTCCCTTGGATATTTTGGTTTTCTTTTTAAATTTCCTCATAGTCTTAGTTTATTTGTTGAAATGAAACTTGAATATTATATGATTAAAAATGACTAGGTCCTACTTACCTTCTTCTATTCATTTTATTTTTTGAATCCACTTAGGAACATTTAAGGGAACTATTTTCTATGAAGCTTCTGCTTATTTTTTAGGAGTGGAAGATGGGGATTTCCCTATGGGAAGAATGAGCTTGGGAGAATATGTTTCCACTTGATGGAAAGGGGGAATATCTCTCCTCTATCTAGTGACCTTCTTGGGGGTCACTATGTCAATTATTAATTTCCCTTTCTCTAACTCCTTATGTGTTGTAATGGTGGTAGACTTTGTTTGTGATTCATGACCAATTTGTATACCTAATTGAGTGGATGTTTGGGAGGGAGTAATTGGGGAAGCCAAAATGGTGGTGGAGAAAAAATCTTTAAAATGCACTTGTTTATTAGATCGAGAGGACTCAAGGTTTGAGGAAGTAAAGAATGAATAACTATGAGGGGTATTTAGAAAATTTTGTAAATAATCCATTAATGATGTGTAACCCCAGTAGAGCCTTTTCAATTTTGGATGGGGGTGACATAATCTTGATTATAAGGGTTAGGATTTAGGCTTGTAAAGTTGGTATTGAAGTGTCTTAGGCCTTATTTTATTGGCTTGAAGAGTCCAAAACATGAAGAGTGACTACTATAGTACTAACTAGAATAATAGTAGTTGTAATAGTAGCTGAGGAATAAGGAACCTATGAACATACCCTTTTAAGCATCAATCAAGGGAATTGTTTTTGTATATGTCATTATTGTGTTGGGAGGTGTCGAATATGGAGGTAGTTTCAATGATTTCCCATGTGTAGAATCTATGGATTTAAACTCTGATTCATCTCCTTTATCTCCATTTAGGTCTTGAATTAATTCAGTTGATACTGAATTAGTTTCCAAAATCTCAATGTCACATGATTTATCCTCTTTTGTTATCTATTCATCCTTTTGATCACTTTCTATGGTCTCACTAATGGTCTTAGAGAATTATGTCTCTATTTTATATATCCATTCTTCTTTGATGGACCACTCCTTTTCATTATTTGACACTACCAAAGGTTCTACTTCATTACAACCTTTTCTTTTATCTAATATTTCCCTTAAAATTTCTTATGAGGTTTCCTTTTTGGAGTGCCCTAAGGAGAAATTGAAGGAGTTTTATTCTTTATCCTATATACAAGAGGGGATCCAATGGGAGTATAAGTTGGTGTTAGAATGGGTGAGATGGAAATAGTGACCCTAGTGGAGTAATAGGTGGTGATGAGGTGAGAGCAATAGTGGATGTTGGGGGTGAATCTACAGAAGTGAACACTTTTCCAAGAAGAGGATATATTGATGGAAGTGGTGGTCTAATGGTTTGTACTAGGGATAGATGTGGATCCAAACTAGAAACATGGGCAAGGAAATATGGGAGAGTCAAATATTACACTATTATGAGTGGAGTAGAGGGAAACATAGATAATGGTCCACTAGAATGAGTTACATTTGTGGGACCCTATGTAGTGGTAACTAGTTAAAGAGAGGTAGACACTATAGTGGTTACATCAAGGATAACCACTAGGATGGGATGCTGAGGAGGCCCATTTTTTATTCCCTATCCATTTCCCACAGGTGCTTTTTTGGATGGACCATCATGTTATTTTACTTATGCTTAAAATTATTGGAGGGATCCTTGATTGTTTAGGTGTGTTTCTAATGTTTTTATTAAGGTTTTAAAGTTGTCATTGATGTCAAAATTAAGTTGAATTTCATTCATGTCAAAAGTTAGAATTGATATCATGTTTGGTGAAGTGGTGTGTTACAAATAAGTTTTGTTTCTCTATTGAAAGAAAAATTGAAGGAACCTAATTTTTTTTTAGGTTTTATGAAATAAATATCATATTCAAGATAAAATGGAATCATCTTGATTGATCTCTATGTACTGAGGAGCATACAAGGTATCTTGAGTAGCATGGTCTAGCTCTGTGAAGAAGATGTATGCATGAAGCATGGTAAATATTTATGATTTGGGTTAGTGTAGGCATGATAAAGTGTCTTAAGCTATTTTAACTATGAGAAAGAGATAAATAATCTTACTAATGAGTTTCAAGGCCTAGTTTTGAGGCTTAACCTTTACTTGAAAGACCTAGTGAAAAGGCATAGGTCTAGTAGCATGATGAGTTAAGCCATAGGAGACTTGTAGAAGAAATTTTATAAATTAATGAACCTATTATGAGGTCATATAAAATTATTTTAGAGTGTTTAAGATAATTCAATATATTTCAGGTCATGATCATAGTCTAAGTATGACTAGCAGTATAAGGCCTAGTATGTAAAGTGACCTATAGTGGTCTAATGATGGGTCAATATCATTTACAAGGATTAAAAAGATCTTGATAGAATTGAAAAATGTGTGAGAGGTATTTTTAAGTATGTGGATGATTTTTGAAGTTAATACATGAAGGATAAAGCATGAAAACCTATTATAAGGTTCCTTCTATGCACAAAATGGGGTGTTGCAGACTCATGGAGAGATTTCTTGTACTCATTGGAATGTGCAACCTTTGCTTGAGATATTAAGAAATTAATGAAATTTTTGGAGAATTAATATCTTTAATTTCCTATAATTAGTTTTGAATATGATTGTTAATCTTTTATGAATGATTTTTAAGAAGTGAAACCAGTCAAAACCCTCTCAAAGCCTTTATAATGATTGATAGGAAAGATATTATCATTTATGGATTATAATGGTTATTTTGACATATTTTTATGTTTTAAACATGTGAATTACTCTTCAAGGATTATCTAGGTGTTTTTTAACTTGATAATGAGTAAAAACTACAAGAAACCCCTTATTTTTGAAGAATTTGATGCTACAAGTAGGGTTGACTAGGTTAAAACATGAAAATGGATAGAGGATGATGTTTAAGACATATATTTTATTCCCATGAAATTTTATTAGCATGTTTAAAACCAATAATGTGCTAAACTGGTCATGGATGTTGGTCTATTACTAAATAGGCCTAATGAGTAAAATAGTGAGAAAACTAGACAAGAATGAGAATAAGATTAGGGATTGGTTGTAGAGGACTCAAAATGGATCCAAATGCATGGATTAATTATTAAATACCTATTCCTCCTATCCCATTTCTGCATAATTGTTGATGATTACTATACTCAAGCAAAAAGTTGTCATCAAATTGGTTTGTCTAACACACTGAGGCCTATATAAAGTAAAGTAGTGAGATTGGTTTGTAACACCAATATTGATATATGATCATGAATTATATCTTTTAAAATATGGTATAAATATTATAAAGGTTAAAAAAAACCCATTTTAAGTTCATAATTTTTTTTGGCAGTTATTCTAAGAGTTGATTTTCTTGATTGTGTTTTTGATGCTATAAGCAACTTTCTGTGTGTATGTGAAAATGATGTTTCTAAGTCACTTTTCATGAATATTGAGGATAAAATGATATTTAAGGTATTATAAATGAATAATATGATCATTTTAATGTGTTTTTATTCATTTAAAGTCCCTATTCAAGTTTTTAGAGTCAAATGATTTTGACTATTTGTTGACAGTGATTGGTGATTTTAAATAAGCCTTTTTTAAAAAGTATTCATGAGGCTTTTTGGCCTATTTGGTGAAGATAAAATCATATATGGAGGTATTTTAGGTCATATATATAATATTTATATTATTTTATGTGTAGGTTATGTGGAAAATTTTTGTATATGGTTCAAATTTATAAGATAAACTTTTTAGCAATGAGAAGGCCTAAAGGCAAGTATACCTAATTAGATGGTTCAAGTCATAAAATGATGTTCAAGACCTAAGGAGAGATTTTTATGGATTTATTAAAGTTAAATATGAAGTTTTTTATCCATTTTTTAAGGATAAATGTTTTCTAAGTAGGTCTAAGTGAAACATGTGCTTAGGGAAGGCATAATTGCATTAGGTCTCTATTAGGCCTAATGATGGTGTTAGACCTTAAAGGTAATGACCGACCTATGAAATGTTTATTTAACTTGTGAAACATGTGTATTTATATATTTAAATCATAATAAAATTATTATGAGGTCCTTATCTGAACAAGATGGGTATGATAAAGAATCAAATATAAAGTTAAGGCCTAATAAGCATATTTTGACTAGTTAGAGTATTAAGTTATTAAGCAAAGGATATAGTGTTTTGGAGAATAGGTTAAAGGATTGAAAATAATTATATATATTATTTTTAAAATACATTAGTATCTAATTATTTTTATATAGGTGTTGAGTAAGGTCATTTGACCTAATTCTATCAAGGAGAAGGATAATTGAGCAAGAAGGCCTAATAGGCTAATTGAGAGAGAAAATAAGTGTGACGAGAAAGAATGAGATAATATATATTTTATTAATAAATATGTGTCCAAGGTTGATTATATATTAAATTTATCTGAGTTTTTTCTTTGTCTCTTATAGGGTTGAAGCCTCCTTGCAAGTTGAAGCTTGTTAAATGCACTAATTGAGTTGGTGTTTAACTGAGTAAGGGGTTGGTGCTCCTTGTGGGGTTGGTGCCTCACGAAAAGTTTGATTCATTACTTATAGGATATTATTTAATTTTTTTAATTAGTGGGGTTTTAAATTTATAGTATTTACCACATATATCTCATGTCTTTATACTATTTACTTTCATAGATGTTTGTGTATGCCTTGATTGATGTATGTAAGTGAATGAATGGTTCGTGAATCTTAAGTGAAATTAGAGGAATATTTTAATATAACTAATTCACACCTCCCCCCCATATTATTATATATAATTATAACATTTTGTATCATATTAGGTCCTTTGAAGGAGGTCTTATAACCTAAAGGAGATTCTAAACAAGCTAAGATGGCTAGTCAAGCACAAGGTGGTTTTTCTACAAGAAAAGCTCTACTATTTAATGGATCCAATTATTAATTTTGGAGTGTTAGGATGAGGAAATATCTAATTTATCAAGGTCATGATGTTTGTAAATCTATTTTTTTTGGGTACACTACACCCTCTATTCCTCCTATGGATGCAATAGGAAAGAAGGCTAGTGACAATAACTCGAAAGCAATGAATGGTATTATGTGTGGCCTATAAGAGGTAGAACATGTGAAGGTAATGCAATGCATATTTACAAAATAAATGTGGGATAATTTTAAAAATATTTTTTTGTGATATTACAAGTTCAAATTGGCCAATTTGAAAACCTATAGAAGATAATTTGAAAGTCTACTGATGAATGAAGATGAGACCATTGCAGCCTACTTGTTGAGAGTTGAAGAAGTAGTCAATGTCATAAGAGGTTTAGGATCATAATTGAAAGAAACTAATATTATTAAATTTTTTAAGGTTTATAACTCCCAAATTTTATTCCAAGGTATGTACCATTGAATAAATACAAGATATAGAAAAGCTATAGATGAATGGACTTCATGGAACCCTTACAGTCTATGTGATGAGGAAAAGTGAAGGAAGACCTAAAAAGAAGTAAGTTATATTCAAGGTAGAAACGGATCTAAAAGATAAAAATGAAGTTAAAAAATTTAAATATAATGATGAATTTGATATTGATGATGATGAGTTGATAGCTATGTTTGCAAGAAAGTTGATGACATGTTCAAGTAAATACAAGGGCAAGCTACCTTTTAAATGCTTCAATTGTCGAGAGGTTGGACACTTTGCCAATACATTTCCTCATAATCATAAGACAAATGATTATGGAGAGCATGATGAAGATCATGATGATGATAAAAATTCTTATAAATATGATAAGAGTAATGAAAGTTTTATAAGATATGACAACAAGAAAAGGTTCTTAAAAAAAAAAGGAGTCTTTACACCAAAGAAGATTGTAACTCATTTGATGAGAGTGAGAGAAGTGATTCAAAGGTGATCATGAATGTCATTGTACTAATGTAAATGAGTTTATTTCCATGACTAAATAAGTAAGCTACTCAAATCTAGAAGAATTCATATGGATTGGAGGTACTATTGGTAATTCAGATGAAGAAGAATATGAGGTGGATCTTGAGGATAAGTTGATGTATAATCTCAAAGAATTTAATATGGTAAAAAATAAGAACATGTTTATTAAATATCTTATCAAATATTATGAATACCAAATCAACTTTTTTGAACCTATACTAAGAAATAACTCCAAAGAATAAGAGGAAATAGTCAAACAAGTAGAGAGTCAACTTGAAATTGTGACTATAGGCCTAGAAGCAAAATAATAATAATGTGAAAGGTATGTAGCTAAAGTGAACTCATTGAGAGATGAATTGAAATAAGAATAAAATAAGGTCAAGTTATTTATGAGTTTTGAAAATAGTACCAATGATCTAGAAAACATTTTGAGTAGGAAAAATACTACTAATGACAAAACAGGCCTTAACTTCATTAGATATCAAGAGAAGGACACTAAGATGATCAAAAGGGTTAAATATCAACTAAAGAATGAGGGTAATGATAGAAAAAAGTCCAATACTATCAGTAAATCTAATAATATAAGTTATTCTAATCCTTTTAATGGCTATTTTTATTCATGTAACTAATTTGGTCATAAATCGAGGCATTTTGAAATGCCCTTCAAAAATGAATTTTCATGGAATTATGAGGAGATATATCAACCAAGAGGTATGGGTCATGGTGTGTTTTCATCTATAGGGATTATATTTTTCAATTGTCATAAGGTTGGTCACACTGTAAAGTACTATAAGCATGACTTCTTAAGACAAGACAAGAAATTTGAGGCTTCTAGAACACAAGAAAATAAATAGTAAGAGGAAACATAAGTTAGCTAAGTTTGATAACAAGTATATAAGTCCAAGTGGAATATTTTTCATGGTAAATAAAAATAAAGATGCAAAGGAGTGCCATGAATTTTCTCTACTAGATTATTTTTCTAACAAAGGAGTTAAGACCAATAAATCAAGCTAGAAGGATAAATCAAACATAAAAGGATCATGAAGGAATTTTAGTCCTACAAGGACATGGAGATATGGGAATATCTTGAACTTATGTTGTTCTAGTTCTCTAGAGTTGAGGTGACTCTATTAGTCTTTATGGAGGAATTCAAA
This sequence comes from Torreya grandis, assembly GCA_037957365.1. Classification (NCBI taxonomy): domain Eukaryota; kingdom Viridiplantae; phylum Streptophyta; class Pinopsida; order Cupressales; family Taxaceae; genus Torreya; species Torreya grandis. Next base: position 2,348,070 of record JARHVA010001385.1, read on the forward strand.
TAGCAATACAGAAGAATGGAGAATGCTCATTCATAAAGGGATTTTTGTGGTGTTAGGAGACCTTTAGATTCAAGTTTCAATCAAATAAGTTTGCTATAGGTGTGATCACAAGAGACAAGTTATAAAAATTTTGTATGATGACTTGATCAAACCAAGTCCTAGTTTTGAAAATGTCTTGAATTTTCATGGAGATAAAGACATTAAATCATGTCTCATGAGTAGGTATGTGAGCCTAGTCTGTGATAAAGTTTCTGACATAAATGTTTGACAATTTTGTTAAAATAAAATGTATGTTTCCCTAGGTCCAAGGATCAAATAGATGCCAAGAAGATGAACCTTTGTCATTAATATCAAAGGGGGAGAAAGTTCTGATTTCAAAGATCAAATATTAAATAAGATATAGATTGAAGGAAAGAGAATGATCTACTATGATTAAAAATGTTTACCATCAATGATAAATGGGGATATTGTTGAGGTATTTTCCTAATTTTTGTATAAAGGCATTAGTGTTATCATTGATGTCAAATTTAAGTTGAATGTCCTTCATGTCAAAAGTTAGAATTAAATTCATGTTTGGTGAAGTGGTGTGTTACAAATAAGTTTTATTTCTCTATTGAAATAAAATTTGAAGGAAATATAATATTATTTCTGAGGTTTTATGACATATCAAGATCATTTTCAAGATACAAGGGAAGCATCTTGATTGAGATCTAAGTACTGAGGAACATACAAGGTATCCTGAGTAACCTGGTCTAACTATGTGAAGAATATGTATACATGAATCATGGTAAATCTTTGTGATTTGGGTCAGTACATGCATGATAAAGTGTCTTAATATATTTTAACTATGAGCAATAGAAAAAAAATCTCACTAATTAGTTTTAAGGTCTAGTTTTGAGGCTTAACCTTTACTTGAAAGACTTGGTGAAAAGGCATAGATCTGGTAGCATGATGAGTTGAGCTATTGGAGACCTGTATAAGTAAGGTTATTAGTGTATGAACCTATTATGAGTTTATATGACATGAGGTTAGAGTTTTGAAGATATCTCAAGAGTTTTTAGGGAATGATCATAGTCTAAGTATGACTCGAAGTAGTGTAAGGCCTAGTATGCAAAGTGACCTATAGTTTTCTAATAAGAGGTCAAGATCATTTAAAAGGATTCAAAAGATATTAATAGAATTTAAAAATATGTGATAGGTCATTTTACATGTGTGGATAATGTTTTGTGTTAATAATTGAAGGATAAATCATGAAAACCTATGATAAGGTTCCCTATGTGCATAGAATGGGGTGTTGTAGACCCAAGAAGAGATTTATTGTACTCATTGGCATGTGAAAAAATTTCATGAGAGATTTTTAACTTCATGTAAGTTTGTTAATGTCCCTAAATTTATGTTAATATAACTGGTTTTGAATATGAGAGTCAATCTTTTATTAATGACTGTTAAGAAGTGAAACCAATTAAAACTATCTCAAAACCTGAATAATGACCTCATACGAAAGATATTTTCAATTATGGATCATAATGGTCCTATTGAAATAGTTTTATGTGTTAAACATGTAAATTAATCTTCAAGGATTCTTTAGGTGGTTTTTTTTTGACTTGATAATGAGTAGAAGCTATAGGAAACCCTTTGTTTCTAAAGAATTTGATGTTATAGGTAGGGTTCACAAGGTCAAAGCATGTAAATTTATGGAGGATGATGTGTAAGACTTATATTTTATGTAAACTATTTTTTAAAATTTTTTATACCAAAAATTTGTTAAACTAGTCATGGAAGTTGTCCTATCGCTAAACAGGCCTAATGAGTAGAACGATGAGAAAACTATGTGAGAATGAGAATGAGATTAGGATTGGTTAAAGAGGAATAGGGATGGATCCTAATACGTGGAGTAATTATTCAAGACCTATTAATCCTATCCCCTTTGTTTATAATTTTTTATGACTCCTATACTCAAGCAAAAAGTTGTCATCAAACCAGTCTGTCTAACATAGTGAGTCCTATGTAGAGTGAAGTAGTGAGATTGGTCTGTAAGACCAATATTGATATATTAACATGGAATATATATTTTCATATATGGTATAAGTATGATAAATTTTCACATAAAATCATTTTAAAATAATATAATTTTTCCCATAGGTGTTTTAAGAGTTGATTTTCTTGACTGTGTTTTTGATATTACATGCAACTTTCTATGTGTATGTGAAAATGATGTTTCTTAGCCACTTTTCACTAATTATAAGTAAAAAATGATAATTAAGGTATTATAAATGAATAATATTATAATTTTAATGTATTTTTATTTATTCTAAGTCCCTGTTCAAGTTTGAAGAGTCAAATGATTTTAATTATTTATTGATAGTGTTTGGTGATTCTAAGTAAGCCTTTTGCAAGATTGTTCCTAAGGCCTTTTGGCCTATGTGGAGAATAAAAAATAAAATTTAGAGGTATTTTAAGTAATAAATATAATATTAATATTATTTTATGTGTGGTTTATGTGTCAAAGTTATGCATATGGTTCAATTTTTCAAGATAGACTTCCTAGCAGTGAGAAGTCCTAAAGGCAAGTAGACCTAATTGGATGGTTCAAGGCATGAAATGAATAAAATTTTGTTGGGAACATAAATATAGATTATTATGGGTATATTAAAGTTACATATGAAGTTTTTAATCCATTGTTAAAGGCTCAAAGTGTTCAAACGAGGTCTAAGTGAAACATGTGCTTAGGGAAGCCCTAATTATAGTGGGTCTCTATTAGGCATAATGATGGTTTTAGGCCTTAAAGGTAATGACAAACCTATGAATTTTTTTTTCACTTGTGAAAATTGTGAATTTATCTATTTAAATCATAATAAAATTATTTTTAGGTCCTTATTTGACTAGTATGGGTATGAGAAAGCATCAAGTCAAGGCCTAATAAGCCTATTTTGATTAATTGGAATATTAAGCTATTGAGCAAAGGATATAGTCTTTTGGAGAATAGCATAGGGGATTAAATATCATAATAAATATGATTTAAAAATTTCATGAGTACCTAAATATGTTTTAATAGCTATTGATAATTCATTTGACTTAATTCTACCAAAGAGAAGGCATAATAGGCTATTTGAGAGAGAAAAGAAGTATGAGAAGAGCAAACAAAGGATATCATATTCAATTAATTAAGCAACATGTGTCCAAAATTTATTAGATATTAAAGGTATCTAATTTTTTCCTTAGTTTCCTATGGGGTTAGAGTCTCCTTGTAGGTTCAATCTTGCTAAATGCACTAGTTGAGTTGGTACTTAACTAATTGAGGCGTTGGTGCTCCTTGTGGGGTTGGTGCCTAATTAAAAGTTTGATTCATTTTTTATAGGGTAGTATTCCAAGTTTTTCAACAATGATTTTTATTACTCTATAGGTTTTCCCACATATATCTCATATCCTTATATTTTTTGCTTTCATAGATGCTTGTGTATATCATAATTGTTGTAAGTGAATGAATGGTTCATGAATCTTAAATGAAATTAGAGGAATATTTTATTAAAATTTATTCACCTCCCATATTATTAGTTGTTATTACAAAATTGAGGATTTTTTAAAACCCAATAATATATCTTAATTCACTTATCATCCTCATTTGTGGTCTCTAGATGATATTATATATGCCTACATACCACCATAGACATATTCACCTTATTCATTCTTTTATACACCTATGTGTTTCTTAAAGCATTCATGGATATTTCATCATATGGATATGATACATGGCCATATTAAATTTTCACCTTTCCTCTAACTCTATTTAGGTGTTTCTTGACCCTTTTTCTTGGGTGACATTTCCTATAAGGTGCCAACTTGAAATCATAGTGTGTCTAGTTTTGCATATTAGCTAAAAACGATCCCATATGGTGTATTGGATTTTACCAATGCTAATGGTAGGTAAATTTATAAATGCTTGTTTGTCACCTCTCAATATAACATCCAAAATTTTTACTAATTAAGCTATAATTTCCTACTTTTTGACCTTATTTAGAACCAACTATGGTAGATACATAAGGAGAGCCCTAATACCCTCTATTTAGATGACTATGCACTCTAGATAGAGCCAATAATCACCAATATTTTCAATGGTACATTAGGTTTGATTATATAATACAGGCATGTAACTACCATAAATGGCTTGGTATACCATTTGGTATAATATCTTAGTTAGTCTAGCCATATTATTTATGAATTTATGTGCATGGAAAACATTGAATTCATCACAAATTTAGTTCTTTGGATATTTAATTGATGGCTCATAGGGTTCCTCAAAATTTTAGTGAATAGTACCTATTATGGTGTCTATTAGATAACACATCATATAAAATTTTCTCATCTAGACTGTTTGTTGAATTGAGAAATTGGCTGATCAAATTGGCACTAATGATCTTGCCTATAGCTATGATCTTCATGGAAGTGAGGATGGTGTCTAATAGGGGAATAAAAACTTTGTTAACATAATTTGTGTTGGGAAAACTATAAATTTGGTTTATCAAGACCATAAAAATATTATTTTCTAAACTAAAAAAGGAAATAAATATAGCATAAATAATGCCTTTGATTGTAAAGGTACTGGGAACACTAGCCCATTCTCACAACTTATTGGTAACATTGTTTATATGCATCCATGAATTGACTAGGGATTGATTATAGACCATTTTTGGGAGGGGGATTCTCTAAAAAATTTCAAATGTAGTCCCATTAATATATGCCACTAGGGTATTATATTGGAAAATTTTTAAAACATTATCAAAAATTTGGCCATTTGAAAATAAATAAAACAAGTCAAAGCAAGTAATTACCTCAAGTTTTGCCATAACATTATGTAGGCCCACTAATTTCATTTCCACCAATTCTTATTTCTATCTTTGTGTGAAATCCAATATTTTATTTCCACTAAGCCCAGTTAGTAGTATCTCATGATTTTACTTTCTTAAGAGTGTCATACCCTTTTTCCTTACTTTACAGACTTTAGGTGAGTAGGATGATGACACATGGAAACATCTCAGTGATATGATTACTTGAGAACTTAAAAACTATTTATAATGATCTGATAGGAGTGGACTTGGGGGATGATAACACTTGGATGGTTGTTACCCCTCTACTGGCCCAAAAAATTCATACACTAAAACTTCAATCTATCAGTTGCTAGGTGAACAAGATGATGGAACATGGAAACATCTCATGATTTTTCTTTCCTAAGATTATTTTATAAATTATAATTATCATAAAATCTATGGTTTATGGGTTGTCATTGTGTGGGATAATTTTTTTAGAATACTAAATTATAATACATACTTTGTTTGCTCCTAGGGCTATGGGAGAGCGAGTGAATACCACGTATTAGGCCTTGGAAAATTGGTAGGTGTTTAGAAAAATAGGAAAAAAATCTAAGTAAATAAAAACATAGATAAGATAAAACACAAAATAACAACACTTTCACAAACACATAAGTTAACTAGTTTGAAAGAGGTAAAACCCAACATACTTTTGGATAAACGAGCAAACTTCACAAACTATTAGAATCTCAAAACCTTGACAGACATGTAAAAAATAAACCAAATGCTAGAGATATAACTTGAGATAAGCCTAATCATATATTTGGTTTGTAATGATAAAAGTGTTGACATGTAATTATAAACTTCAAAAAATAAACTTAGGCTACCTCATCAATACTAAAAAATAAGAGCTACTTAACAAAGTGGGTGCCTATTTAAAAACATAAATGTGGGTATGTTGGGACATAACATAAATAAATTAGGCTCACCATAGGGATACATTTCATTTAAAAATTTGATGACTTTAAGGTGTTGGACACTTGCATCATTATAACACAATTTTTGTCAACATAAGCATCTAATAAAGGCATAAGTCTAAAATTTGTAAAGACAAAAGATAAGCATGTTTATAGAATTATAAGTATGATATAAGGTTTGAGTCATCAAAATAACATTGGTAAGACTAAGAGATAATCAATAGCCAAAGAGAGAGTCTAGGCAAGTGTTTTGGTGGTGAGAAAGGTCTAGAATTGAGAATAATAACCAAGTTATATATTTGCCAAGTTCACAACTCTAAGGTGATATATAATTCATAAATACCATCTATATTTCCACCCCTAATATAGTAATGAAATTACTAGTTTAAAGGAAAATGATTGCTTACCTAGATGTGTATAACACACTTGATATTTACATGAGTCTAACTTAAGTACTCTGCTAGTGACTGAAATATAACCAATAACATGTTATAGTATTAAACAATCCATATAATATGAAATCAAAAGAATTAAAATGATTGAAATTGAAAGAGATCAAGGTTTAGGAATAAACCTATGCATTGATGTAATTTCCTTGCCTTTTGGAAATTTGATTTGAAATGTATCATTAGGAACCATTAGAGTTGAGATTAGTAAAAATATAAATATGGAAAGTGCAAAATATGTAAATATTGGAAGACACATTCCCCAAACTTGGATAAAAAAGAGAGTTACCACTTGATAATTGAGATTAGCTCAATCATACAACCCAATCATACTTATAACCAAGTGAGTGGGAGTGAACCAAGTCAACACACACTATAAATCTAGAGAGGTTGGATGATGTAATCAAGTAAAACCTATAAAATTGATGAGATTGAGTGATTTAATTACTTCAACCATACCAAAAATTGAACCAACTACTACACTAGATTGACTCAATACAGTCTGTAATGGTCTAAACTAGTGAGCCAAATTCCATAAAAGTCTTTTAAATATGAGATCTAATTTGATTTTATAATTTGGGTGCCCTTTTACATAGTATATACACATTATATATGTCTCATGTTAAAACTTAGGTATAACTTGGTACCAATGTATATAATTATACCAAAAATATGTATCTAAATCATATAACTATGTAGTTTGGACAATTTGAAAACTATGTAAGTGTGGAGAACATGTTTTCATAACATGCCCCCACTATATATCTAAAACTGAGAATTAGTATGAGTGTGGAGAACATGTTTCCATAACATACCACCACTATAATCTAAAACTCAAAACTAATGTAAGAGTGTGGAAAACATGTTTCCAAAACATGTCCCCATTGTAACTTGAATATGTGAATAATGTTGAAGCCATGCATCTATTCCTTGCCCCCACTAATATTCCCCCATTTTTGAGGTGATAATAAGTAGCAACTAGTAGTTACCTTACCTCAAAAGGATAAGATAACTATATAATCTATGTATGAACCATGTATCATAAAGGAGAAACATGTATAAGTATATATATCATTGAGGTAAATATTAAGTTATCACATCAAATCATAATATGCATGATATAGATCATGGAAATCTCTAGATAGTAACAGTACAAATTAAATAAGAAATCAATCACACACATAAAGGTACTTAAAAGCAAATCAAAAAGTGATGGTCCAAGGAGACCTCAAATGAGGGGCATGTTCAAATGCCACACTATCTAAGGGACATGATTTAATCAAATGTCCACAAAATAATTAATTCCATATTCAAATGTCAACATATAATAAACCATGACATATACAAACATAGGCATGAGGGCCATAATCAATGGAACATATTCAAATGCTCAAACAAGTAATACATTTCATGATAATAGCAAGCAAAGTACATAGTCAAGGAAGTTTAACATGAAAACCATGGACAATAAGCAACCAACATAAACATATAATAATATCCCATGGATAATATGTGCTAGCCAAAAATGTTAAGTATATAGCATATCAAGTACATTGTGAAATATATAAGCATGGATAAAGGCATGTGTAAGTACATAATCTAAAACATGATAATCTAAATTTATCATATAATAATATAACTTGGGTGTATTATGATCAAAGAAGAAAATGCCCTAAATATCCACACGCCATGAGTAGAGGGAAAGCCCAATAGCTAAAAGTGCATAGATCATATATCTGTGTATGCATGAATCATACTCAAATGATGCTCGAAACACATATGTATATAGAAATTACTAATATTCCATATACTAATATGGAACCAACAACATATATTCCAAGGAGCTAATATAACCTATGAATGCTAAAAATATTTTTAGATTTTTGAAGTTTTTTTTATTTTTTTGGTTTTTTGAAATATGCCACCTTGAAACCTTAAGTTGGATCCTTTACATTATTATAATCATGGTTGGATAAATGGAAGATGTTCATAGCATGCTCTTCCTCATGATTGACATGTGTAATAAAATAATTTTATACACCCCAAATTATTCAAACAACCATACATATCATGTCTTTTCACAATCCTTTCATAGGAGAGTCTGACTGGAGAATATGAGCCATGTTCACATTAGCCATATCTTTTGGTTTACTCATTAAATTCTTGTTTCATACTCTAGACACCTTTTTGCTTATTCCTAGTCATCTTGAGCTTTTCAAATTGTCATTCCACCTTAGGTCATATTTCCCATGATAATTCCATCCCCCATGTCCCATACCTATAGGATAGGAGTGTTAGGATTAGACTATAGTGCTAAATCCTAGGGTGTCAATTTCCAACGCTCTTATCCAATGGCATTTTTAGCTCCAATGGTTAGTTTCTCTTACTAAAAGAGTCCCAATCCCTTCTTAGCTTCATCCTTAAATTTTATTAATATCGAATAAATGCTAATAAAGCTCCCAAATTCAAAACAAATATTCTCCTATATAAAGGACTACACAAGGCATTTTATATCTATCACTTACTAATTTAGCATAATACATAACTAAAAATTATTTAATAATATGGTTTGACATTCTACATCACACATATGTTTGAATGCTTGATTAAAGAAGGTCCAAGGTAAAATTTCATTATTTCAACTACAGTGCACATTGATTATGTACATTCCTTAAGGGAGAACTAAATTTAATCTAAGACCCTAACTTGAGGGTTAATGTAGGTAGTGATCAAGACAACAAGGGTTCTAGATCGGTGATCATACTTCCCCTAACCTATTTTTTTCCTTATAATTTTCATGTTTTTATTTTGTGTGTGTAGATATACCTAGGGTTTTGAGATTGAAATTGACCTACAATGAGCTATGTCGACATTTAGCCTCTAAAATTTCATATACAGGCTCACACAAAGATAGTAGGCAAAACCTATAAAACTCAAGTCTTTGGGAAAATAGAGGTAGAAAAGAACTATAGCACTAGACCCTATGGTCTCCTATTTCAATGCTCCTATCCTTTTACAAAATTAAATCCATATCCAAGTTCTTGACATCTTTCTAGTTTTTTGTAGTAGATTTCAACTGCTGAATCAGTCTTTTCAACCTGTTTCCCCAAATAAGTTTATTTCTTTCTATAAGAAATTAATTTGATTAAATTGATAAAAACTTATATTTTACTATAGTTGATTTGATTTTTCCCATTTACTCTAGACCCTTTATTGTATAGGAACTAGACCCTAGTTTCTCAAAAATAATAAAATATTTTGGTGAACCTAACTTCAAACAAAATCTAAAACCTTAGGTACCCTTAGGGTTTTTTATTCATATTTTTGTGTAAAAATTCAATTTCAAATTTATGATTTTTGTATAAATTTTTGTGCATCTATCTTATCCAAATTTATTTTAGAATTCAAATTATTACAATAATTTTCAAAATTTCTAAAACCCCAATCCCAAGCCCTCGATTCCTAAACTGGGCACTAAAACCTCAAGCCTTCATTCCTAGCAATTTTTATAAAAATATTTTTGAATTTTTGCAAAGTTTTTAGAGTTCCAAAAATATAATATCAAAATCTCTATGTTGGTAGTTATTTTGTGCAAAAATTAAAATTAAAATTTCTGATTTTTATATAATTTTTTGTGCATTTACCTTACTCAAATTTATTTTGGAATTTAAATTATAGCACTAATTTTCAAAAATTCTAAAACATCAACCCAAAACCCTAGATTTTCAAACTAGGTCCTCAAACCCAAGCCTTCCTTGGAATTTTTAGAAAAATATTTTGGAATTTTTGTAAATTGTTTAGATTTTCAAAATCTCTATGTTAGTAATTATTACATTTATTTACTTAATAGTACTTTTACATATTCTCTTTGGTGAAAGAAATAAAATGGCCACTAAGGCACTTCTTCCCTCTGATCCCATAGATCATTTTCTAAATTTTTCTCATAATTATGACAATGAATAGAGAAAATTGCAAAATTGCACATTAGCTAAAAATGTGGAAAATGATTTCATTTACAATGAAGATAATTAATATTAATGTAATGAGGAATATGAGGATACATGTGAAAATGATAGTGAAGAAAAAATAGATGCATCTTCTTCTCTCAAACATGTCTCTTTTATTCCCTCTTCTAAAGAAAATAATTTTGATAAATTAAGAAAGATACTTTTCATCTCATTCTCCTATGCATAATTCACTAAATGAAAAATTTAGTCATGCACTTCCAATTGAAGCTCTTATTGGTGATAATTTACTTCCATGTTAACCATCTCTCTCTCTCTCTCTCTCTCTCTCTCTCTCTCTCTCTCTCTCTCTCTCTCTCTCTCTCTCTCTCTCTCTCTCTCTCTCTCTCTCTCTCTCTCTCTCTCTCTCTCTCTCTCTCTCTCTCTCTCTCTCTCTCTCTCTCTATGTTCAAATTACAACAATATAAATGCAATAAAATCAAATTTCCAATGCATATTTCAAATGATCCATCTCATGCTCTCAACTCTAATTTATCAAAAGAATGTCTAAATGATAACTCTCTTTCTCATACTTCTCATGTTGAAAATGGAAATAATACATACACTCCATCCATGGATAAACTAGATGCACATAATATTCAAATTTCACATGATAATTTATTGCATATTAAAAAATAATTAAATTCTTCTCTTTCACCTCTCCCTAGTAACAATGGAAGTGATAATGAGTATGATAGTGAACATTCAAATGAATATGAAAATGAGAGTGACTATGAACAATATTTCATCTATGATAATGCATGATTCTTATGTACATAGTGAACAAGAAAATGCATCTCATGTTTCTAACTCTTCTCTCACTCTTCCTCTCAAACATAATGCATTAGAAAAATTTATTTCTACTTATATGCATGACTCTATTTCAAATAATACACATGTTAATGATAACATCACATCCTCTACTTAATTAGAATGTGATTCACTAAAACATAAAGATACCAATGAATCTCCCAAGCCACCCCCTCCTATAGTAGCACCTATTTCTCACTCTTCATGTAAAGAGAATGGTAGATCTCATTCCTCCACTAAGGTCCAAGTTACCATTCCTCCAAAGGTTCAAATGAGCACACCCACTCTCTATGATCCAATTGGTAAGTGTGGCATTCTCATGGATAAAATTAATGATCAAATTCAATGATTGAATGAACCACTTTGAGATTATAATATACCATCCCAGGAGATTATTTCTTTGATGCATGTAGTTGGTGAATTATAACACCAAGTACATCTCCTTACCTTAGAAAACAAGGCTTATAAGTCTTGGATAGATAACAATTATTTACATGGTAACCCTATTCTGAAGACATTTGTAAAAGCTTTATTTCATAAGCATTTTTAGATACCATCATTGCCTCAGTTTGATGGAACTAGAGATCCATTCGTACACCTTCAAGATTTTTAAAAGGCTTTTCCATCTCATGCAAGTCATTTGATTCTACTCAAATTATTCTAGCAGACATTAGTGGGGGAAGCACAAAATTGGTTCTTTCATCTATTCTCTATTGGGTCCTTGAAAACATATGTTGACTTAGAGGAGGAATTTATCAGACATTACATAGCAAACATGGGCCCTCATGTTACATATGACAAACTTACCACATTGCATCATAATACTTCAGAGTCAATTAGTGATTATATCTTATGATTCAAGATGCACATGTTAAGATTGATTTATAAACCATCTGATTTAGAGATTCAACATATCTTTATTAAGGGGCTTCATCAACCTCTCCTCAACCATCTATTATATCAGATATAGTCCTCTTTTAGGCACTTATGTTATATAGTTCTAGCCTTGGAAAAGAAATTGGGATTGATTGAGGTAGATTTAGTTGATCAAATTACTCTAGATTTCATAGCAGTACCTCCATCTACGTCTCTTAACACACAACATCCAACATGTCCTAAATAAGGTAGGATACCTCAACCAAAAAAGAAACTAGTTAAGAATAGAGAGCTAGTTTTCAAAGTACAACCTACATCATGCACTATAGAGAAAAATAGAAAAGCACCATTATAGTTTGATTTAGAGCAGGATAGCCCATGTGTCATATTATCAACACTACTAGATAGGAAGTTAGTCACATTACCTTCTACTCATTCATGAGATCCACATCTCTTATATAGATAGCCACATCAACTATTTTATAACTATCATCATATCCATGGACATAGTGATAATGAGTGTTATGGACTTAGGGATTACATTAATAGATGTGTTGATAATGGCATCACAAAATTTACATAGGGGGTACTGAGATCTCCTCCATCATAGATTCTTAGACCTCATTCCTCTATGACTGAGTCATCCTAGGACATTCCTTTACATCAATCATCGGTCACTTATCATGAGAATAGTGTGTGTTCTAAGACAGATCCTCATAAGAAATCTCCTATTCCACCTATTCAGAAGGTTTGTAAACTAGTAGAGGAGAAAAACTTACATATATCACTATCATCCAAGGAGTACATAGTGTAGTTTCATATACACATTTAGAAAAATCATAGGCATCATATTAGAGTACTACACTAGAGAGATATTCACTATGGCTAAGTTGTTTATATCCTATCTCACATAGTAACCCACTATGGTTAAGATTAGATGAACCCACATCATAGAGTATTGGTCCAAAGAGATATTCACTATGACTGATTTTTTTAGGACCTATCTCATGTAACAACCTACTATGACTAAGATTAGATGAGTCCCCATCATAGGTTACAGTTCCATCTCAATCATATACATCACAAGAAAGGCCACAGGTTGTTATTTCACATAGCAATCCACTATGATTGTATATAGATCAGCCTTCTTTATAGCACATAGTTTTAGTTTCACATCCAGTAAGGTTATATTTTACAAAGTATCCATGCATGGATACAGTTAGTTCATAGTAGATAGTATCAGATATAGTGTATGTTCCTACACAACATGAGTAGTATGAGCACTTGTTTAATTGGCCATCAGGGTTTGGATAGATATACGACACATGGTCATCCTACATTAGTTCATAAGGTTCACTTCATAAGGCAATGATGGAGCCAAAGGACCAACTACTCTCAGGGAATCAATAATAGAATTATCTTTTATAGCCCCTTCTACTAACAACTAACATTCTTAGTTTTGAATAACCATCCCCATCTAAACTAATTATCCAACTCTTAACCTTACCAATATCCTATTTTACTAAGATTAAACTAGTTCACTTTATCAAAAGAATTTACCAATTATAAAAACTAGCACAAGTTCTTTACTTACCTATGAATTGAAATAAAACCTAAACATCACACTTGAACATATCACAAACAATCAAAATCACATCACAAAATGCCATCCTACCAAAACACACACGATCTCAAAATCAATACCAAATCAGCTATTTCTAATCAACCATCAACAACAAATATAAAAATATATTTCAAATCTCATAACACAGTACACATAAGTCAAAATCCAAACCATTATATATATATACTGGTTTGGATTTTGACTTATGTGTACTTTGTTATGAGATTTGAAATATATTTTTATATTTGTTATTAGTGGTTGACTAGAAATAGTTGATTTGATATTGACTTCAAGATCGTGTGTGTTTTGGTAGAATGGCATTTTGGGATGTGATTTTTATTGTTTATGATATGTTCAAGTGTGATATGTTTTGAAAACATATACATCACATCAAATAAAATTAATCATAAATACGTGGTAAACCCTCACTCTCAATCTCACTCTCTCCTCCATTACTAGTCCCATAATCCATCCTAACAGTCGGTGACCCCATACCTCCTTTAGCTATTGCATGCCTCTTACGATGACTTTCTCACTATAATAGCCAACCATGCTCCTTTCACAAGTTAGCATACTACCTATGAATTTTTTTATACTCATCTATAATATTCATACTCACTGATCCAAAATTAGGTGGGGGCATCTTATACCTATCTAGCTTAGCCCTCAGCTCATCTCTCTCTCCCGCTACTCTAATAGATGTAACTATCACTATAGAAACTCTATCAAATAAATGAGCATGAGCACTATCTCTAACTATCACTCACTTTATCAAACCCTCCTCCACAACATCATTAGGTATATGCCATGTGAGCTCTCAGAGTGTTGACTTAATGATGGTCTCCCAATACTCATCATCTATATTTATTTCCCTAGTCAGTGCTTCATCCCAAGTAGCTCCCACTCCACCTTCATGCAAATTATAACACTAAATTATATATAAACTTTCAAATCAAACTAAATAAACATAAATTTATACATAATTCAAATATAATCATTGTTTACCTCCCATCATTTAGATCGGTGCAGGATCCTCATATTTTAGAGCATTCCCTCCATTAATAAGACACAATGGATTTCATAGATGCCTAGACCACCATGTGGTATATCCATTTATGCATCTAATATCATCTACATTAGGAATATCTATAGCCACATCCCATGCATCCAAAGGTAATGGTGCTAACTTAGCCTTAGTAAACCTTGCATGAGCTCCTACCCTCACTAGTGCCCATTCACTCCTCACCCACACCCATGTTGCAGGAGGCACATCCATTGGTAACCCAAAATATCTATTCATGTTCTCATACTTAAATTACTCATACACTCCAACCTAGTGGTCATGTATCCAACAACTGACCCTCATATACTATAACTACACTCCATCCTCAGCCCACCTAGAAAATTATCTATAGAGCCTCCATATGATATCATGAAGCCACCAATCTATCTAAAAATCATATATAATGATGTATCCTAGGAGAATGAATAGCCAATGAACTCATCGACCACTCCCCAAATAGCCATGAAGGTGCTCACTCTACCCTAGGTAATTCAATCAATTATATAATTATGTTTTCATAAGCCCAATAATGAAATAAGGTAACTATACTCACACCACCACTAAATGCCTCTTATTTAAACTTATAAATATCCCTATATAGGTGGGAAATCATAGTCTTACCCCATGAGAACATATTACCATATACCTCTATACTACGCATGATCTTATGCATCCTATATGTAATTGACACTCCACTCCCATCCATAGTAACAAATGATGATAATAACATAGCCAACCACTTTTACAATCATGAAACACTTGATTGCACTATAACTAATAGAAACACATCACTATCACTACCTCTTCAATGTATCATTGAGGTCATAGTATCAAAATACAAGGGTACATGGTTAATAGTATCAACACCCATGTAATCTTGAAAAGTCATACATCATCCACTAACTGATAAATGCAAAATGTGATACACATCCTCTAGAGTAATAGTAATCTCCATTATAGGAATATGCAAGTACATTTATATGCATTCCACCTCTAACATAATGTGGTAATTAAATATCTATCCCACTACACTATGCCTAGGTCACGCACATGACCCAACCCTATCCCATACATGATAGCTCTCTCATCAACAGACAATGGTAACAACCTCAATGTCTCTAACATGGCCCCTATGAAACTCTCTCATCCATAACTCACCTTAAAAGAACCAAAAACAACATATATATTAGTTCATAATGCTAAATCACCATCCAAACACAAACAATAATAAATAACCAAGTAACATCTCAAAAAATCAAGCCTTCAGGACAACAACATTGGACAAGAGTGCTGTAGCCCTGATAGTAGCACTAGAACTTGGAAAATATCACTGAATGAAAGAAAAGTACACTAAAAATAGTCAAAATTTTCCTAGGACTCTTAAAATAACTCAAAAACATCAAAAATAGGCTTCCAAATAGACAAAAATTAGGCATTTTAGCTACTTATTAGGGTAACATCACCATTGGCCTAAACTTGGGCTGCCAACTACTCAAATTAGATTGTGATAGGTGCTCATCTCCTCAACATATCTCTCATTCCAAATCTCAAGATCTCAACTTAGTCAATGTGAAAATGAATCAAGAATCAATCCAATTTTCCTATATCAAACAACTTTTTCATTCAAAGGAAAATACAATTTTTCCCATAACTTGAACCCTATAATTCCATTTTACAAACAATTTTCTTATATAGAATCATGATGATGGTACCTTTGACATCATGCAAGATTTTCTCTCTTAATACCTCATCTACCTATTAGGCGTGCACACACACACACACACACACACACACACACACACACACACACACACACACACACACACACACACACACATCTCTATACTTCTCTTGTACCCAGTCACATGCCTTGATCATCACCAATCAAAACTTGTTCCAATTTCAAATAACTTAGTCTAATTAATCAACAACATATCAACCAATTAAAATTATATAAACCTTATTTCTATCATTTTACGACTAGTTATCACTTTTATCTCAACCTCCTCTATCACAAATTTTGTCCCTCTCCTCAAAAGGGGGAATTATTCCTACTATTCCTATTCATACACTTACATAGCATGCCCATCCACTTTCATAAGTGGATACACCATGTTATTACACATACAATAATCAAAATATAATATTTATCTCAAATCAATCAAAATATATAATGATTCAGATCATATGGGTCACTTAGCTTCACTTAGGACATGTAGGGGGCTATACCTTTAGTTAACAAATACATAGATTATTTAGATACAATGGTTCAGATCATATGGATCCATAGCGAATTCAGCTTATAAGGGCATAAACTATTTATATATAGTGGTTTATATTATATGGATTTGTAATGACTTTGATATAGATTTAGACTCATATACTATATTTGGGGGCATGAACATTACTACACATCTCACACATACAGCTTTATATATCATAACACAGTTATAGGAGTAGATAGTGGATTATAGGCATAGTGTACAGCACAGTGTTTTCATATCTAATTTTACACATGGGGGATGACATGATAGGTCATATCACATGTGTTTATAGATATTACTAGACTATACATACACATCACTCACATACCAAATTTGGGGGCATGGCATAGAGGTTCATGTTCATCATCCAAGATTATACAGATGGAATGGAAAGACATGCCATTCTCTACATGCACATTGACCAAAGTTATAGATTATACTTAGTTTTACGTAGGTTAATACAAATTTGGACCATATATCCATCTACAGTGGTTTGTACATTATATTACCCAAACCTAGACTACACTAGTTTGTGCAAGATAGTGGACAAACATTGGTTTTGGGCCTTCGATCATTTCTTAGTTCTAGTTCAGATATTTAGATTGGGGTCATGATAGATTTTTCTCTTCACAACATATAGATCCTATACACACATTCTAGATTACATGAGTTTATGTGGGACAAAGGGAAGACATTGGTTTTGGGCCTCTGAGCATTCCTCATTTTTAGTCATATTAAGCATAAGGGGCAAGAATTGCTCTCCTTCTCGATGTTAAATGGATTCCACTTTTAAATTTAGTACAAGGGGCATCTATTTTAGCAATTCCTTCTTTATCTAGGCACTACTTAGTTCTCCATCCACTTCCCTAGCTAGGAAGTGAGTTGGACCCTTTGCAACACATTTATCTCCATGTGGGTAAGTTCATGTACGTATTTTCTTTTCTTTATTTTACTCTAGTAATTTATTTCATTGCATTACTAGAATAAAAGGGGGTAAATGTATACACCTTAAATTGGTCAATCAACCACACATATCATATATTTTTATATTCCTTTCATAGGAGAATCTGATTGGAAAATATGAGCCTTGTTCATATTAGCCATGTCTTTTATTTTACTCATCCTAGTCTTGTTTCATGCTCTAGACACCTTTTTTATTATCCCAGTCATCCCAAGATTTCAAATGGTCATTCCACCTCATCTAGGTTATATTTCCCATGATAATTCCATCCCCTCAGGTCCTGAGCCTATAAGACAGGAGTGTTGAGATTGGACTATAGTGTTGGACCTTAAGGTGTCCATTTCTAGTGCTCCTATCTAATGGCATTTTTATCTCTAATGATTAGTTTCCCTCACTAAATGAGTCTCAATCCCTTCTTAGATTCATCCTTAAGTTTTCCTAATGTTGAACAAATGTGAATAAAGCTCTCAAATTCAAAACAAATATTCTCCTATATAAAGGACTACACAAGGCATTTTATATCTAACACTTACTACTTTATCATAGTACATAACTAAAAATTTAGTATAGCTCAACATTATACATCAAACATAGACTTGTATCCTTGATCAAGGAAGGGCCTAGGTGAAATTTCATTCTTGCATCTACCATGCATGTTGATTATGCATGTTCTCTAAGGGAGAACTACATTTGATCTGAGACCTTAGCTTGAGGGTTAATATAGGTAGCAATCAGGATAGAAGGGGTTCTAGATCATTTAATCATACTTCCCCTAACTTAGTTTTTCCACTTATATCTCTGATGTATTTATTGTTTTATGTATGTAGATATACTTAGGGTTTTGAAATTGAAATGGACCTACAACAAGCTATATCAACATTTAGCCTCTAAAATTACATATATAGCTCACACAGAGATAGTAGGCAAAACCCAAAAAACCTAAGTCTCTAGGACAATAGAGGTAAAAAATCACTATAACACCAGACCCTAGGGTGTCCTATTTAAGTGCTCCTATCCTTTTACAAAATGAAAGCTAGATCTATATTCTTGATATCTTCCCAATCTTATGCAGTAGAGTTCAACCCCTAAATCACTTGTTTCAACCTATTTTCCTAGATAAGTTTATTTCTTTCTATATGTAATTAACTTTATTAAATTGATAAAAACATGTATTTTACTATATTTGATTGGATTTTTTCCCTTTACTCCAAAGATTTTATTGTTTAGGAACTAGACCCTAGTTTCCCAAAAATAATAAAATAACAACCTATGTTATCATTTCAAATCGAGATTAATTTGCCTTCATGAGAAAAAGATATACCTTGTTAATTTTGGTCAATTATATCTTCTATTTGATATAACGAAAGAGTGCCCAATGTAAATGCATATGAATATTTTTGTGGCATAACCCAACATGTGTTTGAATCACTTTAGGACCAAAAGAAATTGGTAGTGTTATGTTTCCCAAGGAGTCTTTCCAACCTCATTTATTTGTAGGTATTTTAGATCTAATCCAAGTTGTCAAAAGCATCTTACATTACAGGTAGTTTTTTTTTTTTTGTGTAGGATCAATATGGTTATGCCAAAAATAAGCAATATACATGAATAATGTGATTGTTAAATCTTATTATCATGGATGCTTGTTTGGTTATTCCACTTGGGGTGTTTGCATAATATATGGGTTAGATTGGTCGCATATTGATTAAATTTTGTAAATCTCTGATATAAAGGTTAGGAACATTATATTTTTGTTCATAATGTTCATTTGGTAATTCATCTCCCTCCTTTGTGTGAGGGTTAAAACTTTGGTATTTAGAATGGGATATGTTACGATCCTTTGGATGAGTAAGTATGATTGAATAATATATATGCATATCCACATATAAATGGATAAATAACTCATATTGTTTATGTAATGATATTTCTTTAAATGGATAAATAAGCCCTATACTAAAATTGAATTTTAACTCCAAATCTTAAAGTATAAATGGTAGCTCATATGATATACTTTTAATCAAATGGTATAATCTTGAATGGATTCATCATCACATTATTTGAAATATTGTAAATGTTATAATGTAAGTTTTCTCACCTTATGGATATTAAAATACATGAATAATAAATCTTCCAATTATGAAAAAGTGGTTAAGAAAACCTTTTATAGGCTATATAATAAAGTATGAGCTTCATCAAAAATTCTCATATGAAATACCTTTAGTAATAATTTTTTATCCTTTGCCCATTGACCAAAAAAATACATAATTAATCATGTGCTCAAATGGATATTTATGATTCTAAAAGATAGATATATCTAGAAGTTCAAAACCATGCAAATAAGGATATTCAAGTATATATTATGCAAGAGGTTGATTGTTGAATGAGGTAACATTTGCATTAGTATTATGGAAATCCATTTGCATTTGAAGTATAGAAACCTATTTTTGAAGATGACCAATAGTTCTCATCATAGAAACAATATACTCTATGGGAATGGTGGTTCATGAAATATGTGTTATCATTTATTACAATCCACCACCTCTCTTGATTCTCAGCATATGAGTATCATCATTCTCATGGATAACAAGTGCAAGTTCTAAATCACTAAATTTAAGATATTTTTGTAATGATATTATATTTATGAATTATGGTACCCTTATTATGTCATTTGAAGAGCTTGGAATAATAGGATTCTTTATCACCTTAGGGTTTTAATGTTCCTTTATTCTTGGTGCCTTAATGTTACTTGCTAATTATGCCATGATGTCTTTGTTAACCTTTCAAAAAAAATCAATCTCAAGTGAAAGGAAAATGGAATCATCACACGTGAAAATGGGGATATTGTTTGTAAGTATTAGAATTATCATGGTTTTAATTAATTTATTCTAAGGAATATCCCTTTTAATAAAAATTTGTAAATCAACCATAATTATTTATGTACTTGTTAGAACTTTTGATGATCATATGATGGATCCTTTTACTCATATGTATCCTTTTTGGTGGTATAAGGTCTATGAAGGGAATGACTAGATGACTTACCTTATTGGTGACAATATCATGGATCAAATAATCCATACAAAACATTGGTGAATAGTGGGTTCAAGATGGTAGCTAGGAGTACCTTGAATACATTTTGTAAGTTCAGGAATCACATATGCCCACTTATCTTCATTTGGTATTGTTTGATATATTTGGTTTTCAAGGGATATAACTTGACAAATATACATTTATTATATTTCAAAGTAATCCCATGATTGGGTAAATTTATAAATGGAGGAATTCTTTAGTTTGTTTTTTGAAAAATAAGGAAAGAGATAAATCATGAATAAAATAAGAAACCCTAAGAAATAACACCCTATAATATTTTTCATTCATAGATCGAGTTCACCAAATGTTTAACCCTAAAATATAGTTCAATTAATATTGCTTTAAAGAGGGTAGAGAAATCCTAGGGCACAAGGGTGGTAAAATATCTCTATAGTAGACCAATTAATTTTCAAACTTAGATAAATAATATTTTTAATTTGTATACTAAGACATGCTAAAAATTGAAAGTACAATTATGCTATATCTTGCAACAATAATTAAAAAATATACTTATCTAATTTTGATACTAATACAAATTTGGATCTAGAATAAGAAGGAATCAAACTAATATCAAATTCTGGGATTACCATCAAATTCTAGATTAAGCACTTATGTGACCTTAGACACTTATGTTGACCTTAGATAGTTGTGTCAACACTTATATCTAATCTGGATACAAGTGTCTAGTATATAATAATTATTAGATCTATATGGCACCACTTGGAATGTTCTAAGTTTTAGTTCACCTTCACTCTAGTGCACTAAGATCTAGCTCATGTATTATTTCTCCTTGTAAAATAACAAAACCCTAGTCTTCAATCTAACCCTAAATACCCCTTTATAAGTAGGTGTTGATTACATAGCCACTACTTGAAATAGGGCCTTAGACTCATGTATTTCTCCCCTAAATGTGTTTTTATGTGTGCATAAGGATGCAATATGTGAGAATTAAGTACAATAATGACCTAACTTATAACTTAGAAAAAATGGATTATGGGATACTCTTTCAATACTTTA
>JARHVA010001385.1:2372500-2452500 GCA_037957365.1 Torreya grandis
CAACTATAGTCAAGCTATGAGCATAAAAATAGTTGTAGTTAGATCTTGGAGGAAACTAAGGCATTTGAGGGTTCTCCATGTACAAGAAAATAATTTGAGGGAGATCCTTTTATGATCTAGGTCAAGAGAGGGAGGATTATTTATGATTAAGATATGTCTTACATGATATTTTATTATATGCTTATATGGTAATGTATGTTATTTTATCATTGTATACCTATATGGCATTGATCCAAAGTTATATTATGTTCACATTTTGTATGCATTTATGGTGTGTGTGTGTGTGTGTGTGTGTGTGTGTGTGTGTGTGTGTGTGTGTGTGTGTGTGTGTGTGTGTGTGTGTGTGTGTGTGTGTGTGTGTGTGTACACACACATAGAAACATAAATACATAGAAAATGTGAACATAATATAGGTGATCTATGAACTAAAAATACTTGTAGTTAAATCTTGGAAGAAACTAAGGCATTTGAGGGATCTCCACAATAAATGCATATAAAATGTGAACATAATATAGGCAAGCTATGAGAATTAAAAGACTCATATTCAGGTCTTGGAGTAAACTAAGGCATTTGAGGAATCTCCATATATGACCAAAGAATCCAAGGGAGAGGCTTCTATGATCAAGGTCAAGATAGAGATGCTTTTTAATGATTAAGATATGTCTTACATGATATTTTATTGTATGCTTAAATGGTAATGTACACCTTTTGGCATTGTATGCATATATGAAATTGATACGACATTATATTATGTTCACATTCTGTATGCATTTATGGTTTTTATACACACACACACAAAAAAAAACATTTGACCTTGTTATAATTATTTTTTTCATACTATCATTAATATAATTTCATTAATTTGTAAAACTTCTAATCATAGTTATATGATTAGATTTTAATTCCTTTTCTACATTAAATTTTACATCATCCTTATTCAATATAGAAATGAGAACTTTATTAATTGGGTCTATATTGGATATTTTAACTTTATTTAAGGCTTGTGTCCAAATTGATCATTGTCAATGTTTAAATGATTTATAACCCTATGAGTCTTTATTGTAATAAGTAACTTTTACTTCCTTTATTTAAATATAACACAAGATTCTTATGTTTCTTCATTTCATCATATTTATGTGTCATAATGATAAGTTCATTAACACTATTATCATGAATTATCAATTGCACATTTATATTTTAATTATCAAGCATAAGAGACTTAAGATTTGCATCTATAGAAATGACTAAATTTTTATCTTTGTGCTCAATTTGTAATTAGATATCTCCACCTATGGTGCTTCATGATTGAAAATACTAGCATCAATATCAAGAGTGGTTTATAATTTATATAACCACATTCTTTTTCATTGAACACATCCAATCAAGAGATAGAGTACACCATTCCAATTTTGAGAACATCTTTCCCTATATCAAAAAATCATATATTTTTAGGACAAATTCAAATGTACATTAAAAAACATACTTCATTTATAAAAAAAAACTTCACGTGCATGTCCAATCCCTTTACGCTCACCCTAGATCATGGTGACAGAACATAAGAGATGAACCAGTGGTAGATGGAATATTGATTAGTGATGAAATGTTATTTTTATGCAGTCAAGAGACAAGTTCTTGTCCTCTAATTAACATTTCCACTTTTAGGACTACCACTTGTAAATTCATCACTTAAAAAATGTTAAGATAAGAACATAATATGTTTCCAAGACAATGACCTCTCAATCCATCCAAATATATGTTTTTATAGTTGTTTTGACATGTAGAAACATTAACAACAAATGTTTTCAACATTCAAGTTGTAGTTTGAGATCTCCACATCTAGTGTTTTGTCATTAAAAAATGGTATCTCCATCACATGGGGGGTGGTGAATAATTTATAGGACCATGTTCTTGGCCTATAATAATGCCTATTGAGGAGATAGAGTACCCATTATGACCTCAAAAACATCCTTTCCCAATATTAAAAAATTACATTTAAA
The DNA here is from genome assembly GCA_037957365.1 of Torreya grandis. Taxonomy (NCBI): domain Eukaryota; kingdom Viridiplantae; phylum Streptophyta; class Pinopsida; order Cupressales; family Taxaceae; genus Torreya; species Torreya grandis. The sequence continues at coordinate 2,374,498 of JARHVA010001385.1, forward strand.
AAAATCAAATGTGCATAAAAATAAAATGTAATTCATTTACATGAATTGAAAGAACCCTCACGTGTATGTTAGATATCTATAATTTCACCCCAAATCATGATGATTTAACATAAGAGATGAATATGTGGTAGACCATATATTGATAAGTGTTGAAATGTTATTTTTATGTAGTCAAGAGACAAGTTCTTGTCCTAAAAATAACATTTATGCTTCTGGGACTTCCCCTTTAAAATCCGTCACTTCCAACATGTTTGGATAGGAAAATCACATATGCTAATAATATCATGACCCCTGAATACCAATGGTTTGGAGACATATTACCCTTTCTAGATTGAATAGAATACAAGATTTTGTATTAATGGTACTAACCTTCTCTTAAGATTTTATTAAGATTATTTTAGGTTGAATAATATATAATTCTATAATAATGATGAAAACCTTGAAGGTGGAAGATCATTTGGAATTAATAACCTACAATAAATATGTTAGTAATTAATTAAATTCAAATTTATATGTACTATATACAAAAGCAATATAAATTGATAAATATAAACACATTTACATTGGAGAACTCATCATACCTTAGAATTTCAATCTGATAAACCACCAGGATCTGTGCTACTCTCAACAAAATTAATAATTTCTTCATGGTCAAACTCATGAAAAATCCATATATTCTTGTTTAATGGTCAACCCTAATATTTGAAAAATTGAATTTTTTTTCCAAGAAGCATATATGAATAATGTAGTATCTTCCTATGTGTTTCATAGTATTCAAACAACCATACACCTAAATTTTAGATATGATATCATCAAATCCAAATTTCAATAACTACCACAAACAAAGTGGGGTAGTCAATGTTAACCCCATATATGACTAAAGAAGTCTATTTATTATTTGCCTATACTCACTGTCATAAGTAGCATTTTATTCTATCTTAATTATCTTCTTCTAAAGTAACTAAAAAAACATGCCCTAAATCATAAAATAAAATAATTTTCTAATAATGATGTCGATAGACAATAATAATTTAGTACATAATGATTAATCTTGTACCTATTTTCACTAGATCATATACATGGTCAAAGTCATGTGATGATGTCGTATATGTAAGTTGTAATGTTGGTGGAACATGATATGCATCAACTAGACTTAGAGATCTAAAACATAATTAATCCACCCACTCTTTTGACTCACACTCATTAAAAAAATCCAGATATGCAAAACAATTCATGTAATGTGCCTCATATGAACCATCCAAGAACCTGTATCTGAGCTATAGAACAAATGGATCTGACTTGATCTTATTACAATCATACAATCATCATAAATTTCCAATTATTCTTCTTTCATCAACTAAAAATATATATGAGCACTATAATTTTATTGAACTCCATGGGCCATTTTATCATTACACCATTCAATAATCATTTTTACATATGTAAAATTAGTGACATATTCAAACTTTAAATCCTTTTTTTCAAGGAATATTTCCACACATGATCCAACACCGTTATGCTCCCATTTTCCATGGATAACCTTTGTAAAACTCCAAATATGTTATATGCCAATGATAACTTGCATCTTCCTCAACCAATAAAACATCTATGTATACACAATTTTTTAAAGAATTATCATTTAATAATGATTTCTCTCTTGTAAAAACCTAATACATTATAAGCTATCTGAGTGCACAACTTAAAGGGTTTATCAGGAAAGAGGTGGGTAGACCATTAGTGTTTCTTAAGATTGTTGTCTAAATCTATCACGCCTATATCCACTACAAAATCCTACTTACTTGATCTAGTAATCAATCATCCTACTAAATACCCCTAACTAATCAAAGACCTATATTTTACAACTATATCAGCATAGGTTGATGTAGTTTTTCCTCTTCCTACCACAATTTAAACTAAGTCAGCCTGGGTCAACATAATTTCAAAAATCACAGTACATGCTTCATAACTAGGTTAGCCCAAGTCAACGTAGTTTGAGTGTAAATGATCAATTTATAACTACATTGAGGTGGTTGATATTATTATATATAATTCTATAAGGTTTTATGGTCAACTCAGCTCTATAAATACAAGACTCATTTCAATCTAATACAAAGGAACATTCACTTTTTCACTATTTTTGCTTGCAATTTTGATTTTAGTCTACATTTGGGAGAAACCATTGCTTAGATCTTATATTAGAGGGAAAATAACTTGTCTTATGAATTTTTGGATGCAAATTAGATATTTATTTTAACTTATAGTTTATTTCAACTATTGTGATCCTTAATACCACAACAACCACTTGTAAATCACCCTTATCTAATGGAAAAATTGAGGATTAATAGTTTCTATTCAAGGTAATTATTTCTAAGTCTTTCATTTAGTAGATATATATTGAAAAATCAATACTTTGGAATGTATAACTCTTTTTTTAATCTTATCTACACTTAAACTTAGTGTGTCTATAGGATTATCCAAACTTTCCATTTTCCACCATAGGTAACCTAGGAATTCATTTGCTTATCATGGTTCCTTACCCCTTTTAGTGTCATTTTAACCATCATCCTTACCACTAAATTATATTAATTATTTATATACCTAGTTAGGGTTATTGAATTATATATACTACCTAGAGGCTTTGGAACCCTCTCCATTGATATTATATGTACCTAAATTCACTCATTCTAATTAATCCCAAAAAACCTACTAATTTAACCCATAACTATATACCCTATCCAATTAATTAATATCCTAATTTATATATAAAATTCCATACATCCATAAAACTTACTCCACCCTCAAAACCAATTAATCACCATCATTAACCCATTAACTAATCTTTCTTACCTACTATTCTACCTATTAACACACTTGCCAATTTAAAATTGCTTTTTATTCACCTACCCCTCTACCACCATACTAACCAAGCCTTTGCAACACCCCTACTCACTAATAGAGATTATAGAATTGGAGAATTCTATAATCTCATCTAATTTGACCCTTCTCCTCTAGAGTCCTCTATTATAGAGGTTTATTCCTTGGAAAATCTCCAACCATTGATCTCAATGAGCTCAAGATTAAAATTGAGCATTGATTTTCCCTCTTATGACTTATATAAACAGGTCATACCTCCATGACCAACTAACTTGAAACTTTTAAGACTTGAGATCATACTTATAGCCATTATTCAAGCACTCCCATAGCCTTGTCATAGCCATCAACAAGCCAAGAATCCATTGAAGCCATTATCAAGCTCAATCAAGAAATCTAATAATTTACTCATTTTGCATTCAAAATTAGTTTGGAAATCTTATAAAGGATATATGAGAGACAAGATGATGGTAGTGATACTAATGTAATTATTTGATTGTCTCCTAATCCTTTCCTTTTAAGTTGTTTACATTTTGGGTTTTTATTGCTAAATTTAGTAATATAGGAAAGAATCCAAAATACACTCAAACATTTGGCAACCATGGTGGTCACTTACTCCCTAAATATAACCTATTATTCTTGTTAAAGGTGATTTAGTGACTTATAGGTGCAACTAGATGAGAATCAAAGGTTGGAATCAACAAAATCATCATGTATAGGTAAGTGGCAATATTACATTGGTATTTGTGATATAATAGTTGAAGTATTGTATTGATTTAATAGATATTATGCTAACTATAACTGTAATCACTAACGGCCTCTATTTGGATAGGTTGTTATTTTTGTGAAATATTTCTACTTTGAAAGTAATACCATTGTATTGGTAATCCTAATATTGCATCGCTAATCATGGTTTTGTAGGATTATTGGGTTGGCCAAACATAATTGCTTTTTATATTATTTCTAACCTCTGTATAGTCCATTTAACTACTCTATGTTGCTAGATAGAGGTTTTTATAATTCTATGTGTAGGGAATCAAGTTTAGTTGAATAATTACTATCTAATTACTGAGCCATAATATCACTACCTCAAAAATCATGGTATTGACCTAAGAATCATGATATCATGATTTTAAATTATGATATTATAATTTCTATCGAAACTGGTAAAGGTTGTCCTATTAATATTTGATTTAAAGATGTAATGTGGTGATTCTCTATTTTTATGAAAGATTGTCAATCATATAATATCTTTAAAAAACTTATTTAACTATTCCAAGGCCTTAAGATATATTTATAACTACATTAAAAATGACTTTTTTGTATGAGCTTATTATGTGAAAATTGATAAGAAGAAAAAGTATAAATAGAAGTCATCTACAATTAGAATATCCCATCCTTAGTATTTTTGCTATCTACAACAATACCACTATTTTTGTAGTGGCCATTTTGATTAGGAATTTGTGACATTGTTGTAGTAGTAGTGATATTGTGATTTAGTAAAATTATGAGGTTATTTTGTTTAAATATATTTTGATCACCCTGATATGTAGTATTTCTCTATTCTATATGATTATGAACTAGATATCTACTTTGATTAAATAAATAATGACACCTCTTAAATAAAACATTAATACATAAGTTGATTTTTTTTTAAAAATGCCATAGTTATCTTTAAAAATGTTTCTTAGGTAATTTTCAAGCATTAGGGTAATCCATGATAACTATCTAAGCATATGCATTAGTTTAAAATTGAAAATTTTAAAGTCTTATACTTGGTTCCAATATCACTAATATTGAAGTAGTGACATCACTTTAATATTCATGGTTTTTCAGTAACAATTATAGTTTTACAGGAATCTTATTACTGACTATCATAGTTGTCTACTTCAATATTACAACTCATAATCAATGATTTTTCTTGATGGTTATGATATCATAGTCTTTGGTTATGATTTTTCTTTGAACTGACTATCTAATTACAATTTTGCATGGGAGCAACAGTTTTGTCTTAAATCAAACTACTAACTAGTTTCATGTAGGACCTATTAAGACAAATGCACGCAATTTCTTTTTATAACCCTTGTGTTTGTAGGAAGGGTACTAACAACTTGTAATATTTATTCTTGTTACTTGTATATATCTTATGTCATGTGATTTAATTGATCATTTTTGTATTTATTCACATAGGTAATTAATCAAGATAATTAATCATGCTTTGCTTATTTGTAACACATTGAGTCTAGGATAGCATGTGTTGTGGAATTCATCCCCATACACAAGATTAGTCACTAGGGGTTGGTGTTTTGTATTTCATCACCATTCATTTGACCAAATAATGTATCTTAATAGAGTATAAATATTAGTGATAGCTATCACTAGGCCAAGTGATTGACCCCATATTGGTCATCAGTGAAGAGGAAGAGTTAATGATCTAAATAAAACATTAGATAACACCTTATATACACTTATTCCCCACCATAATTAAATTATATTGGGGACTCACTTATAAACCTTTGTGCATACCTAAAATAGGACCTATCGATCATAGTAACCATCCTTTTTCCAGAGCCAACATTATCTCCTAAGTAGCCATCATGTCCAAACAAGGTTGAGAGGGTTTGGTAGATTCCATTATGAGTCACTAGCCTATAGCCTCACCTATAAATAAATTTAATTATTTATTCATCATATTACACTCTCATATAAGTTGACTAATTTAGGACTTGTGGCTTAGTATGCTATTTGTGTATTATGCTTAAACCCATGTTATTTGTGAACTAAGTTAGCCAATTCAATTTTTTTCTAAAATACCTAAACATTCCTAAGATAAATATCACTCTAAAACCAAATTAAATAAATATCCCATATCTTCCATTCACACCTTGGGATACAACATTAGTCCTCAAATCCAATCTTAGTGGTCACCCATCCCTCCAATCTTCTTTACCATCCTTTGACTAGGTATCATCAACATACATAACCTTGATAATTTTTTAATCTAGCACCCATTACTTTCTTATCATTGAATTTTCATACTTAGCACCCATCTAATCATCATTTTTCTAGTGTGAAAGGTACTTGATCACTTCATCTCCTTACTAGATTAAATTTGTGTAAGGTTTTAGATTTTGATAATCTTTGGTCACTTTAGTCTAAACATATATCTAAATTTGAAACCACCACATTTCCAAATCCTTTTCTTTTGCCACTCTTAGTTTATATTTCTATAATAAATTGGTATTTGAATCTATCTCCTCTCCCATCATCCTACATTAAAAACACACCTAATCACTTTGTTTATATCACCCCTGTCATCCATCATACCAATGAGAACCTGTGCCCAAATACTTAAAATGGTATGAAGATTCAACCAAGAGAATAACTTATTCAGGAACTTAGGTGATCAAAACCAAGATCATAATGATACACATAGTGATATGCACACTTCCAGAGGAGAAGATGACTGATTCATAAATGACTTCTTCCATAGTGATGAAGTTAAAAAATGATTTGATCAGTATAGACATGTTGATGGGGAGTATTAGGCTGAGCGGATGGGTAAACTAAATGTTGAAAAAGATTGAGATCAAAGATTGGGGGTAGTGTTCGCCCCATTTAGATGACTTGAGCTCTAATCTTGTCATGGTTTATATATATAAACCATGACAAGATTAGAGCTCAAGTCATCTAAATGGGGCGAACACTACCCCCAATCTTTGATCTCAATATTTTTCAACATTTAGTTTACCCATCCACTCAGCCTAATACTCCCCATCAACATTTCTATACCAATTAAGCACCTAAAGAAGATGAACTTGTAGACCATGAACAAGAACTTGAAGACCAAGAACAATAAGTACCTCTCCATAATAATTTCATTGAGGCTAATATGAGAAAACCAACCTAGAGAATTGATTGGATCAACTCACACAACAAATTAATTCCTTAGCCTCTCAATTCTATACACAAAATCAATGACCATCCACCCCATGACAAAATGTTCATAACTCTAATAGGACACAGGCAAGTCATGCCATTAATTCTACTCCCACTAGATATCCATAATTTTCACAAGAATAATATATGATGAAAGAAACTCTCCAACAAATTGACCCTCACACACAAGTGATGAAATATAGGTATGGATTTTTTTCTCCTCTCCCTTAGATATGAGTATTCTAATAATTCCTTCCCCACTTCACTTTGAAGTACTCAAATTTGAAAAATATAGAGGGAAAGGAGATCCCCATAATAATGTTCAAAATTTTATGTGGCTTACCATGAGGTTGCATATAATGATTCCTATCTTCTAATATGTTTTCCAAAGAGTCTCACAAAACTAGCATTAGAGTGGTTCATGCATTTACCAAAGGGGTCTATATCTAGTTTCATAGAATTGACTAAAAAAATTATGAGACATATCTCATTCAACATAGAACATGATGTCTCCATCATATACCTCTACAACATTAAGTAAAGGAATGGGGAAAGTTTGGACTCCTTCTTACAATGATGGAGAAGATTAGCAAGTCAATTCTAATGTATAGTTCTAAAAAAAGAATTGGCCAAAATATTCATCGACAACCTCAATATAAAACTAAAGTATTAGTTGAAGTTATAATGTGTCAAATCATTTGATGAAATTATTGAAAAGGGGATACAAATTGAGAAATCACTCATTAAAAAGGGAGTAATTAAATCATACACCCGAAGTGAACAAAATCATAATCAAAATAACTCCTTTTCAAGTAAACTAAAATTCTTTAATAATAATAATAATATTGTGGGAGACAGAGTTACAGATTCAAAATAACATGTTTGAGCAGTGCAAAAGATAACTCCTATAGATCAACAAAATGTCTCTTCCATCAGAGTGTCATGAGAAAAACCAAAAATTCAAACAAGATAAAGACTGCATACTAGCCTTGTAGTACCTATCGAACTAGTCCTTCAAAAATTAATTATTGTAAAGATTATTACTCTTACCAAGATACAACCTTTGGATGATATAAAAACTCATCTTGATTGATACCAAGAGGATGAATTTTGCCAATACCATAGAGTCAAAGGTTATGACACTAAAAAATGTATTTAGTTAAAACACTATATTTAGGATCTCATTGAAAAAAGAGATATTGAAGTGGAAGGGGAGAGTACTTGTAATCCATCTAAAAGTTAGAATCTTGGTATCTATCAAGATTCTTTACCCAAGCATGGTAAAAAATAAGGGAAATTGCCTAAAAATGAGGGTCAGGCATCCACTTCAAATAATGTAGATTATTATGCCATCCCATACCACTATGTTAATACCATCAAAATTCATATCCCCCAAGATCCAACTCCACCATTATCCACCATACTAAAGATTAACCAGGATACAATTGACTTCATAGTTACCACATGACATAGAAAAATTGTAGTTCTTGGGGCACCACCAAAGGACCCATCTATATGTACATATAAAAAGGTCAATATCTCTAAAAAATTATCTATATCTTCCAATAAGCCTTATGATATAATCCAACAACTTGAGAAGACCGTTGCCCAAAACTCACTAATGAATCTTCTCAAAATATCATCTATGCCTTAGGAGATTCTTAATTAGGTCTTAAAAGATCTTAAAGTCCCCTAATATATTGACATTAGTTAGTTTCAAGCATTAGTGGGTCACCTATATCCTTTACAATAAATAACATTAAGTGCCCAAGACATGCCTCCCATTGACCCAGATCATAATTACCCATTGTTCATATAAATCTCCATCTCCAACCATCACATCCCTTAAGTACTCATCGACGAAGGGTCTACATTGAATTTATGAAATATGTTTTTCCTAAAGACATTGTAGTATTCTAAAGCTTCTTTGGAACTTATTCTAATCATGATTAATGCATACAATGATAATGAATTACCATCTATAGGTACCATATATCTTCCTATTATTTTGGCACCTATTGTACATCAGACCTTGATTCAGATTATAGATGTTGATTTGCCATATAATCTACTTTTGGGACATCTATGGATACATGAAATGCAATTAATCCCATCCACTCTCCACCAATATCTAAAATTCCCTCACTTTGGCATGAAAGTCATAATTCTTGGGGAAATTGAGAATTTTCATATTTGCCAAATGGGTCAATCTCAACCACATGTTATTTTCATAGAACACATAGCTCTATTCAAAATTTGATAGCTACCAAATATGTCCACCCTAATGATCTAGTGCATATTTCTAATCCATTACCTGATGTCACCTACCTTAATATCAAATCTATAGGTTGTTGGGAGTATGAATATAAAACCTTTTGTGTATTAAAATCACCTCTTTCCCATATAGTTATGGGTCCTTGGCTATGAGGAAGGATAATCCTATCCACTATCAATTTGGACTAACACCCTTTTCTAGTAAGGGATTATTATTAGAGAAATATATTGATGATTTTGGAGAGTGTTTCCAAATAATGAGGCCCTTACATTTCACAAATAGAAATACCCCCAAATTAATAAAATGCTATAAAATATGTGTTATCAAGGAAAAAGACTAGGGAGATAGAACCAAGGCAGGGTTAAGCCTATCATGGTTCAAAAATGTCCAAAATATCTTGGCCTAGGGTACAAACTACTTGACATTGACTTAAACAATATCATTGTGGATACTACTTCAATCCTTGAGGAGTCTTTTTTTTATGAAGAAGTTGAAACAAGATCCATTTATAGTCTTTATGAAGAACTTGTTTCCACCAACCTTTTCCATGATACCACTATTGCCACCATTAATATATCCCTCTTTTACCCTTCATTAATAGATTAAGATCAATTAAATTATCCTTCCCTTGATGAATTTCAAAGTGATGAGACCATCTTATAATATCTGAGAACCTAGGATTTTATGTTGTTCAGTGATCATAAGAAAGGATTTTCTATTAATCTCTATTAGTCAACTTAATTTGTGGATTAACCAAAATCCCTTAACTAAATTGAAGAAGAGGAATATGAAGAATAAGATCCACCTCAAAGTCCAAAAAAATTTCCACATTTCAGATGAATCAAAATCTTATACTGAGATAGACATATAGCTCCTGAAAGATATTGCTTCCATTGATTAGGATATAGCATTGCTTCCAACCTATCTTTAGGACCAGTCACCATTTATTATTGAGAAGGTGATTTAAGTCAACATTAAAACTAAATAACATCCTAAAATATTCAAACCGGGGGTAAACATTATGCTTTATGATTGCCAAATAATTATTTAACTACTCAAGGAGTTTATAAATATCTTTTCATGGTACTACTCAAACATAATAGGACTTGATCCTTCCTTAGTTGTGTATCATTTAGTTTTTCATCTTCATGAAAAACCAATCAAGCAAAAATTGTGTAAGATGCACCCTAAATTAGCTTTACTAGTCAAGGAAGAATTACAAAAATTCTTGGAATCAATATTTATTTGACTAATTGATTAATCTAAATGGATATCCAACATTGTTCCTATGACCAAGCCACGAGTAGGGATTTGGATTTGTACTAACTTTTGGGACATCAATAAGGCATGTCCTAAAGATGATTTCCCCTTTCCAAACATAGATATGATTGTGGATTCTATTGTAGGGTATGAAATGTTATCCCTCATGAATGGATTTTTAGGCTATAACCAAATCAAAATCACACTCAAGGATTAACATAAGACCATCTTTATGAATCCATATGGGACCTTTTATTATCAAGTAATGCCCTTAGGTATTAATAATGTAGGTGATACATATCAATGGGATATGACTATTATCTTTTATGATTTGATGCATGACATTGTTGAGGATTATGTTGATCACTTTTTAGGAAAGTCTAGAATTAGATTTGAGCATCATGAGGTTCTATGAAATATCTTTGAGTTGCTTCATGAATATAAAGTGATATTGAATCTAAATAGATGTGTATTTGGTATTACCTCAGAAAATCTATTAGAGTTCATTCTATCCAAGAGAGGCATAGAAGTAAAACCAATAAAAGTTAAATCTATTATGTAAATGCCTCCTATTGATAATATGAATTATCTTAGGGGTCTTTAGGGCAAGTAAGAATCCATTCAGTGGTTCATTTCTTAGCTAACCAATAAATGCCACCCCTTTACCCCTATTTTGAAAAATGGGACCCACTTTAATTAGAACTCTAAATGTTAACACGCCTTTGATAATCTCAAGAAATATCTAGTGAATCCTTTTATGTTATCACCACTAGTCATGAGAAGGCCTCTACTCTTATATATATCTGTAAGACCTTGTGTGATAGGTGCCCTTCTTACACAACATAAAAATGAAGGAAAGGACTATGCTATCTATTATCTTAGTCACACCTTGATTTCATATGAGTTGAATTATACTCCCATTGAAAAGTCTTGGTTGATCATTATCTTTGGTTCATAAAAACTTTGACACTATATGCTAAACAACCAAGTTCAACTTATATATAAAGTTGATCCTCTTAAATATATGTTATAAAAACTAGCTCTCACAAGATAAATTGCCAAATAGATAATGTTGCTTAGTGAATTTGACATAGAATATCTTCATCAAAGGGCCATTAAAGGATAGGAAATTATATATCAACTCACAAAGTCACCTCTTATAGATACTAATACTCTTGTCACAACCTTCGCTAATGAATCAATAATGAATACCATATAATCTAATGGATGGAAGATACATTCTGATAGCTCTTTGACTATGAATGGATTGAGAGATAGTATCATTTTGGTAAGCCTACGAGGATAGCTTATCCCTAAGGCTTTTTGACTAGCTTTTCTGTATACCAATAACATTTTTGAGTATAAGGCTTTAATTTTTGACCTATAATTAGCCATCTAATGGAACATATAGAACCTCCAAGTATTTATTGATTCACAACTAATAATCAAGCAAGTCAATAGATATTTCCAAACTAGAGATGAAAAATTACTCCCTTATAATTATTTAGTGGATTAGTTAAATAAAAAATTTAGTCTATTACATTTGAGTAAGTACCAAGAGGGAGTAATAAGGTAGTTGATTACATGGCCACTATGGTCTCTCTAATTGACCTTCCTAAAGACATCCTTGAAGGAAATTTTCTCATTACACATTTGATCTTATAAACCCATCAATATATGGCTCCTCTAAAATTTATGCCATTCTTGATCCAAGTCTCCCTTGGTACCATGATATATATAACTATCTTCATGGTAGCATCCTTCTACAGAATCTAAATTGCCATAAATGTAAGGCATTCATCTGCCATACCTCTCATTACACTATCCTTGGCATCATGTTCTAGTGGAGAGGTTATGATAGGACCTTGTTGAGATGTTTGGCCTTAGAAGAGGCTATACTTATTATTAAAGAGGTCCACAATGGTATCTATGGTGTCCATGTCAATGGAATGGCCCTAGCTAAGATATTTATAAGGACTATATATTATTTTCAACAATAGAATAGGATGCCTACCAATATGTGTAGAAGTGTGTAGCCTATAAAAAACATGGTAATCTTATCCATGCCCCCATACAAGAGTTATAGCCTATTATGAGTCCATGACCATTCTCTTTATTGGGACTAGATTAAATTGGCAAGATAACTCCTATGTTCTCTAATGGACACAAGTTTATTATCATTTACCAAATGGGCAGAAGCTAAGCCACTTACTTATACCATAGATCTCCATATTTCCAAATTCATCTTGAATCAGATCATTTATCATTTTGGCATCTTAACCAACATCCTATTGGATAATGGAAAATCTTTTAAAAATCTAGAAGTTTAGGCCATATGCAAGTGTTATCATATCAAGTAGTACTTTTCTACACCTTATTAACCCTAGGGGAATGGACATGATAAAGATAATAATAATATTCTTATCAAAATTCTCAAGAAAATAGTTAATGATGTAGGGAAAAAACTATCACTTACAATTATATCTTACACTTTGGTCTTATATAAAAATTGTCTGAACACCCACTAGGACCACTCTGTATTCTTTGGTTTATCATGTAGAAGCCATCTTGCCTATAAAATTGGAGTTCCCCTATTTGCACATATCATTGTGAGGCATCGTTATCGATCATAATTTTAGAAAAGGCTACAAGAGTTGTAACTTCTATATGAAAAGCGTCAAAGGGACCTAAATCACCTTTGGGCATATCAAAACAAATTAAAAGGCCAATATCATAAGAAAATCTAGTCCTAAGAGTTTGAGGTTGATGATCTAATCCTTAATGAAAATCAAAAGAATACCAATGTGGATAGTGATAAAAATGGTAAATTTGAAGCTGATTAGCTCAAGCCCTATATAATTTTTGCTAAATTTGGATCAGGAGCATATAGGTTAGCCACATTGGATGGTGAAGAGCTCAATGAGCCAATGAATATAATGCATTTAAAATGATTCTATACTTGACTAGCTCTAATTTACCTCTATCTATGGGTCCCCACTCTTTGGATCATATTCATTTCCATTTTGCTCATCTTATTCTCATTCCACTCCATTTCACCATTCCACCTCTGACCCTGGTCTTAAAAGTGGGAATCTATTACAGGCTCAAATAGAATCATGAGATAATATTTCAAATCAGGGGTAAATCTTTGCTTATTATGTGAGGGTAAATTTTTTTGAGGGAGTATTCTGGAGTCTCACTATCTATTTTTAATCTATCATCCATTCGATCACAACCTCATACATATCCCCCATCACATCCTCTTTGTTGATTATGTCTCCTACTAGCCTCAACCTATATCCATCCACCTCTATCTCTCATTGTCCCTAAGACATGGTCCACAATCTCCCACTAACTTTATCATTATTGAAGGTTCAATAATAAAACTTACCTTGGGGTTTTGCATACACCATGCCACTAAATCATGATTAGTTATCCTAGTCCCCATACATAGTTTTTTTTTATTCAGTTGGATCCTTGTTTCAATCAAATAATTTTGGACATAATATACCCCATATACATATTGCCTGTCTTTATTAGGAATATTGTATATAATCATTTAATTTCAATTTCTTAATACTATTACCTGTATACCCATTTTTTTAATCCCTACATTTAGTCTATTTTATCTTTTGTCTATGTATATATGTGTGTGTGAGTGTTTTAAATGTATGTGGTTGTTTAATAAATCATTTAGTCTTGTATATATTAATCATATAGTCTTGTTATATTTTTATATATTTTATATTTTATACCTAATGGGAATGAGGATGGTCCAAGTGATTCCTGATCTCATCTTGGGTAAGACATTTCAAAATGGAGTTCCCCCATGCATCATGTTTTTGATGTGCCTTTGAATTATATCATGTTACTGGAACAAATTTTATTCATCGATGTAATATTTAAATCAATTTACTATATTTATGATGTCTTCAACATTGCCACCCATCCCATTTCCCCCAAATCCTATCACTATCTCATCTAACCATCACTATCTAACCTAATCATCCTACCATCCCATCCTTACCCACCTTCTTGGTGTAGGAGGATTGTAACCCAACTGCAATTTGCGAGACATAAAAAAAAATGGATCATATTTCATTAAGCACATTCAATAACTTTTTTTTCCCATCTTTATCATAGGCATATCCCATTAACATTGTATAACATCACATCCATATAAATCAATATCATGGCACCCACAAAAAAACATCTATCTCATAACATCTCATAAGTCCACATATAATCCATAAATCATATAACATCATCACTCACATAACTCATCTATCTATCATATCATCTAATCAAATGCATACATCAAAATCTAACTAATCACTCACATCACAATATCAGCATCTCATCACATCATATAATACAAATATAATCACCCATAATCATCACCTATATCTCCTCATCAAAACATCAATAAAAACATAATCATATTATCATAAAGCATAACACATTACATCACATCAAAATCCCATCATATATAATAGTCCCAAAATGTCAACATGGATTCCATGTCAGGAACTACAATTACAATATATGGGCTCTATTGGCATAAATGTGCTGCAATGGATACGAAATCTAATACAATGTCATACAAAGTCTTGAATAGGCTCTAGGTGGTCCTCTAGATAATTGATGAAATGATTATGATGAGTTAGCTCTAAATGTAGGAGCATGTTGTCCAAGTAGCACTACCACCTCATATAGGTCTTTATAATATATAGCCTCCTACATTAGTCTCATAATAGTCTACAGTACATCACCCAAGCCACCTACAACCATAGCTCCATCTACCTCCTCCTTGGCCCTCTTAGACACCTGAACCTCCCCTATTAAATCCTTGATTTGAGTCTACATCTGACTAATCTGAGTCTATAACCTAGCTATCTATGTATCCCAACTCTATATCTAGCTCTATAACATAATTATTTGATCCTGTAATGAGGTAACTTGTCCTTATAAACTAAAAATTTGTCCCTATGCATGAGCTAGATACCCATCCCTCTATTCTGTCTACCCCTGTAACTGAGCCTAGATTTGCTCATGATCCTTGATATCTTAGAGATACATGCCTATACCTCCATCCTAAGATGAACTAGTAAGGACCTCTCATCCTCTATAAAAGGAGGCTAGGATGGTCATGCCCCATCACCACTTTCCTATCTCCAACCTATGGCCCACTCACCCCAACCTATGTTTCACTCCCACTAGCCTACATCCCACTCCCTCTATCCTGAACCACACTAGCTATTTGATCCTCATTTGGACCTCCTTGTTCCCTTCCATCTACATTTATATCATCTAGAACTCTCTATCCATTCTTTTCATCTTGTACTAGGGCCTATCCTTTCTTCTACCTCTATTGCCTCTCATGTGCCTATAAAAATCTCCTAACCACTCCTCTCCACACCCTCACCCTATATTTTAGTAGTCTCACTAGTATCCTCTAGGCTCACCATGGAGTATAAGTGGTTGTAACACTTAGGTCTGGCATGGGTGTCTAAAAATCCCATGGTATTAGAGCAGGGCTATCATCATCTATGCATGGTGTAGCTCTATCCACTACCATATCCCATTGGGGCCTCTTTTGGTCACTTCATGTAAAAATATTCTCCTTACATAGAACATCCTAAGGAAGCCCAAACTATGTTTGAACTTGATAATGTATATATCACTCTATGATAAAGTCCCTCTAACCTGTAAGGTAACACTCTATCAACATGTATTGTGTCACCTCTACCTCATCCTCACATTTGAATTTTAGTCCCCCATATGGCATCTAAGTGATGTATTCAAGATGCAACCCATCTAAGGCATGTATTTAAAACCTCATCACCCATACATGGCCTCTTTGCATCTCTACTAGAATGTACAAACCAAAAATAATAGGCCCATATAGCTATCTCATTTCCCAAGTACCTAGTGGTTGTTGGATATCTATGTGCTCCAAGCACCAAATCTGTAGTAGTAGTGATGGAACCAAGCTCATAAACCCTCTGTAAGAACCCATATATAACTCCTAATATAAATGAGCCAACACCACTAGCCCCCAAGCAAACATCCTATAATCCTATACTATGTCAAAAAAACCATCTCCAAGCCCCAAGTGAAACCACTGGCCATTTTTTGTCTAATAAGAGTATGCTGATAACAAGAGACATCACCAATATGGTCAACCAATCAATATTCCCCTCCCATATACATCTATCAATGTCTACCTGTGTATCTCAAACACCAACCTACAACCTCCCTACCAATATTTTTACTATCACACTCAGTTGTTGGATTAGTTTCATGGTCCAAAGATTTTTTTATTTTAGTTTATTTATTGATTTTTTTTTAATTGGGTAGTTTTACCTGTTAGTTGGGTTTTTTAACCAATTCATATTTCTATAAGATTTTTAAGATTTCCTTTTACATAAATAAATCATAGCTTGATATGGAATATATTTTTATTATTATTCTTCCATTAATCACCTGGTGCTATTAGTGGTATCAAAGTGAAGCAATCTAGAAAGGAGGATTTGAAAATAAATTTGTAGAGCTTGACATTTGAAAAGGACTTGAAAGATTTGAGGTTGAAGAGAGAATATTAATGGCCCAATATGTATTGGGAATTTAATTCCATTTTTTAAGGAGAGATAACAAATCAATAATCTTTTTGATTTTATTTTATGACTTCTTTTAAACCTGTATGGCACCTATACAACACTATTTGTTTTATTTTGAAAATTTTAATTCTGTATGGTGACGACACTAAAATAGAAAAAATAACACTTATAAATTGAAAATTGGCACACCATCATCTTAGACTTTAAAACGTTGAATGATTGAATATAGAATATTAATTTTGTTCTTGACATTCAACTTTTTTGGGGTTTTGATAAACTATCCATAGCCCATGGATTTCTATTTAGTTTTGATGTTGGTGGAATAGAAAATCATGGTATTATTATGATGTTGGTACAAAGCAAAAAATTGTGGTATTTTAAATGTTAATTTTTATATTGGTATTCCCTTCTTTGGTAATTTCTTCTTGATCACAGCAAAAGTGTGGTTAATCACTACCATTTATTTCTAGATCACGGTAAAAGCATGGTAGACCCCAGATAACAACATAATTTCATGATCTTTTGCCTCCAAAAATGTGAAAGTAAAAAATGTGATAAAATATAATGGTTGATGTAATATTTTAATTTTTCTCTTCTAGTAAGTCAAGGTCATATGTAATATCTTTTCATTTTATATCAAACTTCATTGAAGGGAAAGTTGGTCATAGTACCTTTGTTAGATCCTTGTACAAAAAAGATTAGGGTTCAAAACCAATTGATATCATTTTGGTCAAAATTATTAATTTTTTATATCATTTTTTAAAAGGAGTTATAAGGTGTGATATTTTTACAAAGTCTCATAATTTTTTTATTTGAAATCTATTTAGAAGGTATAGGCAAAACCTCAATACCATTCCTTTTTCTTGAGTTTTTTTTTCTTTTAGCATCATGGCTAAAATTATCAATCTCATCTCTAAAAAAGGAAAAATTTCACCTAAAAATTACAAATAATGGAGTAGAAACATGGATAACACCCTCATATTTAACGGTTTGTGGGAAATCACTAAGAAAGAGACCACACCACCAATTGAAGCTAAGAAACTAGTTGAATATCAGAAATGTGATAAACATGCACTCACCTTATTGAAATCATCTTAAACTAAATAGGTTATCATTGATATTGAGGAAGTTAAAATTAGTGCATAGAAGCATGGAAAACATTAAGATATTTATGTTGCATACAAAAATATTGACCTTTTTATGCAACTTTTGAACAATAAACTAGTAGATGACAAAGATGTCTTGAATATCTTACATGAATAAAAACTCTAAAACAAGAGTATTATACTATAGGGGGGAAATTGATGATGACATGCCAATTTATATCACATTAAATGGTCTTAATTCCACATATACCAATTTTTTTGAAATGTTGCAGCCTAGTGAAAACCTTAATGGTGCCACATTTGACTCCATCTATGAGTTGTTGACTAAGCATGAGAGACAATTTACAAAGTTAACTACACCTATTGAAGAGGCTCACTATGTAAATAATAGGTCCCAACATAGGTATCATCTCTATGTACAATGAAAGTTTTAAAAACATTATCTGAAACACTCTCAATGACATTCTCCACATCATTCTTGACGGTCTCCACAACATTCACATCAGAGCTCTCCAGGGTCTTCTAAATGTAGATATCACCACAAGAATTCTTCTCACTCTTATATTTCTTCAAGTAATTCATCTTCTTCTAGATCTCATCGGCACTGGAAACAAGCACAATGTTTCAAATGTGGTGGTATTAGACATCTTATAGATATCTATCCTTCTTGATGACCCTGTTCTCCACATAAAAATAAAGTCGAGGCCAATTTTATGGATCATTATAGTGGTAGATATTTTAGTTTCTCCAATTATTCTAATTATTCTAACACTTCCTCTAATTAGGAGGTGTCTTATATGGTCAACTTCTATGGTCCTGATAGACCTAACACCATATTTTGGGTGCTTAGTGATTCACCCATCTTGTGTGAGTTACTATGCTCAAGATAGGGATTATTGTAGTAACAATATTTTGTCTTATGTTTTATATTATCAATTATAGTTTTTTCTTCTCTCACTACTATTCATGACATGAAGTAGATAGTATTAGTTGATTTTTATTCTCTTGGTGCATAGCTTCTCACCTCTTGCATGATAGGGTGAGAAGATATTGAATTTTTTGATATTACATTTATTGGTCTTTGATCAGTCATCAATGATATTATGAGTTTATATGGGTTGTTAGCACCTTCAGTGTTGAACAAAGGTTATTAGTGTTTTATGGACATCAAGGAGATGTGTCATACACAGTATAGGATTTGTCACTTGGATGGGTTCCTATGTGTGACCTTATGTAGATCAATGTATTTGGACATGCTTGATTGTGTTCTACTTCATTACAGTATGATGATCACTAAGGATAAGTAGGCTTTGATCATGTTCATCATTTTTTTTCCATACTTGTAGGGGAGGTCTTCTTTATGGAGTGGCATTAATTTTTGGTCAATGTCAGAGATATAGTGCACCACTTGAAATTAAAACATGGATCCTTTGATGAATTTAGATTCATTTGTCTAGTTCATTCCTCTATTATACCCCTTTGGATCAAGGGGAGTTTATTGGATTAGTTTCATGATCCAAAGATATTTTAGTTTATTTATTGCTTTTTGGTTAACTGAGTAGTTTTACCCATTGATTGGTTTTTTTAACCAACTAATCTTTCCATAAGATTGTTAAGCTTACCTTGTACACAAATAAATCATGTTTTGATATTGAATATATTTTTAGTATTGTTCCTCCACTATTCACCTAGTGCTATCATCAGTGTGTGTGATCACCAAAAAATCTTGTGTCATATCATTAATAAAATGCCATATCTCTACCAACATAACTATCATCTCCCTAGTCATGAAATGGAAGGTACTCATCTCCAAATGCCATATCTCTACCAACACCATGATTAAAGATAGATCAAACCACACCACAAGCATGATCGCTATATAATACAACCCCACTAGCTCTAGCACACCATACTCTATGGGGGTCAATAGATGCATCTCATGTAGTACTTGAGGCCATCACATTTAAGATGCCATCATGCCTAAATCCTCCTTCACCAATCATACAACCTATCACTAAACCTCTCCAATCACACATCCATCCTATCTAGCTCAATCACCTTTTGCTCATTCTACTAACTCTGAAACCTATTTGTCCTAACCCTAACCCCCAACCCCTAAATTTTTTAACCCATTCACATCACCTAATATACATCTACATCCTAATACCCCCTGATTAGTCCTAATTATCTCCCCCTTTACATCCCTAACTTAACTAACACCCATCCTCCATCTCCTATCCAATAATTTAACCCACTCACTACCCCTATCCTAAGTCCCTTCCCTATCTCAACTAAACCCCCAACCAACTGACTCATTAACCATCCTCCTCCTTACTCCTAACTTACTCACTAAATCCCAACCATCCTAACAAAATCATTTAGCCCCCATCCTCCCATCCTATTTCTCTCATCTAAATACTTAACAATCCTTCCCTATCCCCTTAATCTATAACCTAATTTTATATTTCCCCATCCCTTAACCTTTTAACTCACATGTTGAAATATCACTACTTACATTCTTTCCCTAACTAGTAACATTAGCAATATTGCCAATCACATTTTAAAGTTTTGATTAACCACAACTATAAACTCATAGTTATGCAAAATCATATTTTCCTATCTTTGGTATCATGATATCATGATTTTTAACTTATAGTATTATAATAATACAATTCCTCAAAAATGGTATTGTAATAACATAACTCATGATAACATTATTGTTAATCACATGTATAATAATTCTATTAAGGGAATCTCCCTCAGTCATGGTATTGCACCTTTGGCATTTCAATCTTAAAAATCTAGAAACAAATTCCAAAACTCAACAAAATACTAAGTTAAGGGTTAGTCACACATCGATGGTCCATCATCCTCAAACCTCTATAATTATTATATTCTTTGTCATGGTGTGAATCTCATGAAACTTGATCCATCTTTTTAGCTCCATAGCAATAATGCACCAAGTTAAAAGTCAAAATGAGCCTTTTTCAACCTTTTTATCTTATTTAAACCCCATTTTTATGCCTATTCCATCACATTTTAACCCTTAACACCCTCATTTTACCATCTTATCATCCCTAAATCTCATCAATATAATATATTACCCCATCTAATCACCAATTATCATCCCTAAGTCATTTGGGGCATGGCATTTCCATCTCCCCATCATCCAACCCAATCTTGAGTTAGAACTACATCAACATGAGGTCTTTTAAGCCATGTGGTAGTACCTAGCCACTATTTTGTGTGTTTATGGATAGATTGGCCATTATTCACCCCAATCCCCATATTATAATATATTAATCACTCGATGATATTACATCTATTTAAGCTATGCACTCAAGGAAAGTGGATTATTATCATTAATCAACTCATTCATCTCCATTATAAGATTTTAAGCCCTCTCTAGCATGTGTCCTTACTACAAGAATCATCATCGACTGGTATCCTATCCCATATCTTTATTTCCTAGATAATATCTTTGTCTTGGGAATGTCATCTTATCAATCAAGTCTTCTTTATAGACATTGGTCATTTGTCTAGAAACCATCTCTTGAGACTAAGCCACTTTATCCCCTCACATCTATATTCTGGGAGTCTCAAATAAATATATATATATATATATATATATATATATACTTGAGGTATCCCAAACCATCTTGTCATGTTATTTTTATCCCACCTCTAGGACTTCTATTTGAGAGACCATTTGAGTCATATCTCCCCACATGCTCCCTTGATGGGGTATAATACATACTAACAACATTTCCATTCATGAACATGGTTTTTATTTAAAATAGCATTACTCATTCCATCTTATACACTTTAAATTCCCTTTTAAATAGATAAAAAATGTATGCACCTAAATTTTCTTTCCCTAATAATCCCAATAAACCCACTAATCTAACCCATAACTATATTCCCTAGCCAATTAATTAATATCCTAATTCCTATATAAAATCCCATACATCCCATAAACCTTAATCCACCTCAAAACTAATTAATCACTCTCCTTAAGCCATTAACTAAGCCTAATTACCTACTAATCTACCTATTAACCCACTTACCAATTTAAAATTCCTTTTTATTCACCTACCCATATACCATCCTACTAACCTAACCTTTCCTACACCACTACTCCCTAATGGAGATTCTATAATTGGATAATTCTATAATATCCTCTAATTTGACCCTTCTCCTCTATAAACCTCTATTATATAGGCTTTAAAAGAATTAAAAATTCTTTGGACAATCCCAACCATTGATCTCAATGAGCTCAAGATTAAAATTAAGCTATTGATCTTCCCTCCCATGGCTTATACAAATAAGCCATACCTACATGACCATCTAACTTTAAATTTGGAGTCCTTGAGAGAATACTTGTAGCCATTATTAAATCACTCCCATAGCCTTGTCATAGCCATCAATAAGCCAAGAATCCATTGAAGCCATTATCAAGCTCAATCAAGCAATACAATGATCCACTCATTTTTCATTCTAAATCAATTTGGCAATCTTGGAAGAGAGATATAAGAGACAAGAGAATGGTAAGTGATGATAATGTAAGTATATAGTTGTCTCTTTATCCTTTTTTTTTAATTTGTTGACATTTTGGGTTTTTATTGCTAAAATTAGTAATCTAGGAAAGAATCCAAAATACACTCAAACAAATATTACGTGATAAGTGATCCTCTATATGGGTTTAATGGATATAATTGATCATTACCCAATAACTAATAATCCAATGGTTTTTAGTGGATTTTCCTTCTTTGAATATGAATCTATTAGGTAGGATATGTTTCAAGTCTTTATTAATTTGTTACATACATTTTAGTGAACATGCCATGAATTAACCATTATGTGTTAGTCTATAAATGTGTGGGTTGATACAATTTTATTTTTCCTATTTTTTTATGTAGAATTCATCAACACAAATCGATCCAATCTAATCTATTTTTATTTACAGGAAAAATTACATTGATGCAATTTGATCATGTTTTATTTTTTTGTGTATTTCTTAATATGCTACATTTATGTAGGATGATCTAGCTTAATTTTATACATTTATATATTATCAATATATATTAGCCATATTAGATCTAGTTATATTCTTCTATTTTATCTTTCTATATTTTTTGAATTTTTTGCAAACTATATCAACCTAGGTCGATTCAATCCAAATGTATCTATGTTTTATAGGCAACTACATCAACCTATATTGATATACTCTAATTAATTTTGTGCTTTCTAATAAAATACATCGATGCAATATGATACAAAACTAATTATATGTTTTTCTAATAGGTTTTCCTAATGCATGGTGATCTAGATTTCACACTCACATCTACAATATCTCCTGTCATCCAACTACATTAGCCCAGGCTGATCTAGCTCTATCTTTTAGGTATTTTTTTCCAAATATATTAACCCAAATAGATATAATTTTATTTATTTTTATAATTAATTTTATTGATCAAATTAATTCATATATGTACTCCAAAAATCTACATTTTGTCAAAAATTATTTTCTTCCCTTTTTAAACTACATCGACCTAGGTTGATATTGTTTTGCTTATATATTTCCTGTTAGTAAACTGCATTGGCTTAGTTTGATCTAGTTTACTCTACTTATTTTAACTATATTTACACATATATCATCAACCTACATTGGTACACTTATATATTATCTGAATAACTACATCTGTTTGAACTGATCTAGTTCTATATGTTTTCATTTTCTACATAAATAAGGAAAATTAAATTTCTTTTTTAATAATTAATCAAACATGTTATTTTAAGTTGGTTTTTTATTTATTTCCATTCAATAAAATATGTAGATTTATTTTTGACATTGATTTTTGCCTTTTTTTAATCTTTGATTGGTTTTCCTTAAAAACTTTGTTATGGTAGTTTTCAAATTACTTATCTATTGTCAAGAAGGGATACACATTATTCTGTTTACAATCATTATCAAAATTTTATAGAGATCATGGAATGAAGGGATTTCCCCAATACTCATAGCCATAGTACAAAGCTAAACATATAATTTAGTTTTCACATACCTAATAGTATTTAGGAAATGCCTAAGATTCCTTTTTTTATTGAACATTAGGAATATAGAGATTTATCTAAATTTATAATTCACTAGTTAGTAGTTAGTGCTAAGAAATTACTCTCAACTTACCCTTAAAACCAATTTTAATGAACCATGGGAATGATACTTTATACATAGTCAATGCTTTGAAATATCATGTTAACACTATCCAATAAAGAATCTATCTTTGAGAGCCTACAAATCAATCACATCCTTTTAGCACATCTACCTAGTATTTATTTTGGATAATAGATAGAAAAATAATTAAAATTCTAACTGGTTGTATGTTATTGTATGATGTATTATATAATATATCAGCTAACATCGATATGGTTATGTGTTGTGTACTCCAACTACATCAGATAGTACTGATATATTTATCTTTATGTGAATAGAATACATCAACTAAGTTATATATAATCTTATGAGGTTAATTTACCTCTGCTTATCAAAATTCATTGATTAATATCGATACCATATTCTTATTTTACCTTCCTTCATGTGTAACTACATCAACTAGGCTTAATATAATTCATTTATTATTTCTATAAATTTATTTCTATATTAGAATTCATCAACCTGGATTAATGTGGTCTATTGTTTCAGCCTTTTTCCTTTATAACTACATTGACTAGGCTTGATACAATTCATATACTATTTTTGTAAAAAAATTATAGACTTGACCATATCGACTTGGCTTGATATAGTCTATTTATAGGATTTAAGGAAAAATAATATACAACCTCCTCTTTTCCTTATTCTTTTGCCTTGCCTAGTCTATCCACTACTATGGTATGTCTTTCCTCTAGTGGGCCTACACAAAGCACCCACATTAACACTTCAATTAATGTTTCTACTAGTGCATCTCAATCCACTACTAATAGTACCTCTCAATCCCTTGACATTAACCAAATCTTATTATCAGTTGTGAATCAAATGGATACCTTCTAAACCAATAATGCTAATCAAATGATGTAAATGAAAAATTAATTGTTTCAATTCTAAATTCATCCCCAACCTACTTAATAGGGAGTGAAAAATTGAAATGACCCCACCCACCCCTTAGAGATGCATGAGATAATCTTATTACTCAACCACTACTTCTTAAAAAATTCATCAAACATATTTAAAATGAACCATTAATTCATCAAATTATTAATATAGATGTGGGTGGTATTACTCCTATTATAACCTATATTGGATATATGGATCCTGCATTGCATATGAAATCATCTATAAACATTGGATTAAGATAAATACATTTGTTACTACAAAACATCTAGCTAAAAACTTTTCAAATGATGCCCTATATTGATACAATTAACACACATCTAACACTATTTATAGATTAGAATACTTAACCAATGCATTGGTTCAAGAATTTGAAACTAATGATCTACCTGATAATATTTCATCTCATTTTATCAATTTTAAACAAATAGAATTTAAATCTACTCAAGTTTTGATAAAATTAATGAAAGCCTTATCTAACAAAGATGAACACAATATATCAGAAGATAATCTATTCCATTTATTCACCAATGCTCTTCATCCCAAACTCTAATACCACATTACAACTCTCTCTCTAAAATAATTGGAAGAATCCCTTGATCAAGATAAATGTGAATATTTTCTCATAATATAATTTGAGCCTTCCCAACCTCCAATAATAACTTGCATGCTTATGAGATCTAAATACACACTACTAATGATGGTGTTATTGATATGGATGATTCTATAAAACTATTCATTCCATTATTCCAAGTGGATCCAATGATGTAACTTTCTCTCCACCATTCCCAGATACTCCCTTTTAGTTTTTTGCATCTACATCTTCCCATGTGAACAATGTGGATGCTCATCAACCTCTTTCCATGGTAGAAATCTATAAAATACATTCCTAAATATTCAAAACAATAAATTTATCTTACTCTCCCTACCAAACATTGGTATGATCCACACAAATTATTTTGATATCATGCAAGTTTGGGATATTCTCATGAAACCTATAGACAAGTTAGGAACTTTACTCTTGAATTTATATTTGGTCCTAATTTTGATCTTGAAACAATGATTTGGTAACATCAACAAGCCTATGAAAAAGTAGTTAAAGCTTATGATTCCAAATTCAGAAGCTCTTAATCAAGCTAATGCTCACTTTTTTATCTATAAAGATCCACTTCCTAATAGTTAACTTAATACTACTCAACTACCTACCTTTAATGTTGTGGAAACTTCAATTGAATTTAACTCTCTAACAAAGGATGAAAACATAGTCAAAATGAACAAAATGAGGTGCGTAATATCATATATTTATCCTTACCCACAATCTATTTATAATAATTTTCCCACATTCTACACTATTTAAGATACTTATCCATCTCACTTCATAGATAGTGAACATACAAAAGCAATTCCTACACCTATATAAACAAATTCAACTCCCTTACACTCTAACACTCATTATTATTTCATTGCGATAGAATATACTAATTTGATACCATCAACAATTTCATATTCAGATATAAGTACTTCAAACATCATTAAATAGTCCATTTTTATTCCTATATCTCCATTTATTGTATTAACCACCTTAAGGGAGTCAGTTATTACACCAACTATGCCACAAAAAACATCAAATACATCAATGAAAAATGATTCACCAATCCAACATAATTCTACTCCTTATCAATTTAAATTCACTTTTGTTCCTCCTTTAATAGATTTGATTTAACATTATTCACCTTTTCCAAATATGATTCTCACTAGATATGATGAATGGGGTCCTATAATAAAACTCTCTCACCTCCCATCTCAAATTCCTTTTCTTTAACTCATTAGGATTCCCCTCATCATCATAATCATTTAATGAAACTTTTATTTTAAATGAATATCTCTTAACCTTCAACTATGGGGTAAGAAGCTACTTTGCTTAGGTTTGAGAATACTATTCTTGATTTAACAATTTTGGGAATAGTGGGGTTTTATTCCTAATTTTGTTAAAGGGTCTGAGTATTAAAATAAACAAATAAATATGCAATTATCTAGCTACTATTTGATAAATTTGATTTCAACTTGAACTTTTTAAAAAATAGTAATAAGGGGAAGAAAACAAGACTTGGCTGGAAACTAATTGATCCAATGAAGATAGAAGCTAGAATTCATTGTGCAGGACTAGGACACTATCATAAACTAGGATCTAAATTTTATTTTTTTATAAGAGTGTCACTATCACTATAGTCCATCTTTTTTGTTGTTGTCCTAAGGATTTGAGCTTTTTGGATTTTATTCAACAGGTTTGTGTGAGCTTGTGTATGAAGTTTTTATAGCTATAAGTCTATAGATCTCCCTATAGAGCATATTTTCTCTTCAAACCCTATCTTCCATTATTCTTTGATCAATTTTGAGTTATATTGAGTGGGTTAATGTGTGTAATATTCACTCGATGTGGATCCACATCCCTTGTGTGGGCACACTACCTACATACCAATAATATAAAGAAGGATCAATCTATATGTAATTCTCCCACTTGATATGCTTTATAAAATTAAGTGTATGAATATGAAAAGAATGCTAAACTAGATGTGCTTGAGATGACTAGGGACTAGTGTAAGGATTTAAATTAACTTGAAAGTGTATAGGCTAGATGTATACAGAGAATAGGAAAGATTGCTTGTGTAGTCTTAGTTGTATTCTTGGTTGCTTAGTTATATTTTTCAACCCCTTCCAAATGATCTTTGAATGGGATTTTATAGGAATATATTAGACATGGGTTGAATGTGCTCACTTTAGACCCATAAGGAGAAGGATAGGGAACCAAAATAAATTGACCATTGGGGCTACAAATGGACTTAGACAATAGCATCGAAACTGGATAGGAGTGACACCAGTGCTATAGTCCTAGTGTAGAGCTATTTTCCTATATAGATGGGACCTAAGACGATGGATTAGTCATGGAAAGAGGTTCCAAGCTAGTTGGGATCAAATTTGGAAGTCTATGCATGACTGAAAATCAACAAAAAGGTGCTTAGAAGGGTCATGAGAGTAAGCAATAGGGAACTATGGGTTGGGCATCATTAGCTAAACTCAAGTTCCCAATTTTTGCATTATATATGACTAAATTCCCCCCCCCCTTTATTCTAGTGATGCAAAAAATCAAAATATGAGGATAAAATAAAAATAGAAAGCATACCAGAACTTACCTATAAGGGTGAAGCTCATGAAGATGTTATGATGTTGGGTGTGCATAGAGAGAGCACATTCTTAAGTATGAATATACAGGAAAAACAAAGAGTAGATCAATTCTAACTAGATATTTTATATCTAAAATAAGAATGTACAAAGTTGGGTAAGAGAGAGGAAGAAAAAGGAACAAATACACCTCACCATATACATGAACCAATAGAAAACCTATTATGATGTTGAGTGATGTTGGATTATGCTAAGTAATGCTACAAGGTGTTGTACCAAGAGTAATATCATGAATGAAGTTGAGTGCTCAATTCCTTGAGAGTGACTCAGGAAAGTAAAGACTAGCACTTTGGCTCCATTATCGCACACTAAGTGATGTTATGTTATCATGCATGTGTTGATCAATGTTTGGACTGTGTGTTCAATCCCTCTAAATAGGCAGCTCAAGAATACAAAGTCTACCTAGTCCTTTGGGTTCAACATTTCCCCATAAAGTGAAGATATGAATTTATACTGGTATGAAATGTGTACCATATGAGATGGATCTTGAAGCCCATGAATGTAATGTGATCTAACAATGTTGGCATATATAGTTGAATGTATGTTGGAAGCTAGGCCACTCTTGGCCACTCTAAACGATGGAGATTAGTCTTATATGAAATCCACTTTGAAACTAAGAATTAACCTTATGTGGAAGCCACTCAGTAAATTAAGAAAAAAAAGAAACAAATGTGCTATGCACATTGCCCCCAATCACTGGTGTTTGAAACATGGATTCTGATCTAGAATTCATATCAACTACCATATCTAAAACTAGAAGTGAGAGCCATAATTTCATGCATGATACCCCCTCTATTTGTATTCTCTAAGAAAAATTATACTGAAACTATTTAATTTGGTCTAAACTATCGCTGACAAAACTATAATTGTACTTACCTTTCTATCTATTTCTATAAAATATGGTTTTCTTGTTATTTGGATAGGAGCACCAAAAGTGGACACTAGTGGCACTAACATTATTGTATAAGTTGGTTGTTATTATTTAAGGCCAAATTTGGTAATTATTTTATATTTTTTACTATTTGCATGTTCTGTTCTGACTGGTTTGATGTCTGGTTGTTTTAGGTGTTCTGAAAAGTATTGTGATGTAGAAAAAATAGGCCAACCTTCTAGAGGCCATAACTTTTGACTCATAACTCCATTTGAGCTCTTCCACATGTCAAAATAATTGTATTAAAAAATTTGATTCTTATATAAGTATTTATATTTACTTATATTTGATTTTCATATTTTTCAGAGGCCAAACATGATCATATAAGGGTCTAAAATTAACATTTAATGATTTTTTCAAGAATTTTCTATTTTTATAAATTGTATATTTTTAGAACCAAATGTAAACTTTAGTTAAATTTCATCCCATAGGATAATTTTAGCATTTAGAATATTTCAAAATATTTTTATAGTTAAATGTGCTTGCATGTGTGACTTAATAAAAATAGTAGCTACTAAAAATAAAAGTTTTATTTTAGATGTTAGTTTTTTTTAGAATTTTTGCATGTCAACTCTAAATCTGAGTTGAAGATTATTTAAAGATAGTGTGGGGTTTTAATTATTTCAAGCAATCAATATGAATCAATTTTGAGTATTTTTTCAAGATCTTGGTTTATTGGTAATTTTCTTGTTCTTGTTAGTTTTTAGGTTCTTTATCTGGTATCAAAGCAAGTTTGAATCTTGGAGGAGTAAAGAATGAAAAGAGGATGAGGAGGTATGGCAAAGATGAACTAGACTATATAAGATTTGTATAGGAAATTTCAATAATTAATAGAGGTTATCACCAATTAGTATAGAAGACAAGGTGGTGATGAGGAAGACACAGATCATAATGAAGAAATTCAGCAAGAAGAAGAACAATAAGAGCAACCACTGATGGAAGAGAGGATGGTTCAGGCTTGAGAAGGAAGAAACAAAGGAATCAAGGTTGATGTTATAGATTATGGAGGTAGTTTAAAACTAGAGGAGTTGATAGATTGGATGTATATCATGGAGAAGTTCTTTGAGTGGAAGACTATGAGATAAGACAAGAAGATAAAGTTTGCATGCATGAAATTGAAAGGTCATGCAATGATTTGGTGGAATCACATGAAAAAAGAGAGATAAGATAAAGGTAAAGAGAAGATTAATTCATTGAAAAAAATAGAGAAGAAGATGAGAGATAAATTTATTCTTGTGGATTATACACAAACCCTATATAGAAGATTTCAAAATTTAAGAAAAAAGATCAGAGTATACAAAAGTATACAGATGAATTTTATAAGCTTTCCATAAGAGTAGAGCATGATGAAACAAAAGAGAAGATGGTTGAAAGGTATGTAAATGGTTTGAATTTTTCTATTCAAGATGAATTAAGCATGCATATAATACTTAACATGGAGGAGGCTTATCAATTAGCTTGAAGGTATAAGAAAAACAAAATAGATAGAATTTCAGGACATATGCTAGTCTAAGAAGAGGTGAATCCCCTCTAGTAAGGGGATGAGGTGGGTTTAATACCACCAGAGGTGGATTTAATGCTAATAAAGGTGAATCATTACATGGTGAAGAAGGGCAAGATGATAATAGGCAAGGTTTTCAATACTAACAAAGAGGAAGATGATTTTAGAGAGGATGAGGTTACGGTGGTGCTAGAGGATGGTTTCTGAATCAATATAGATCTTATATATGTTATAGATGTGGAGAAGAAGGGCACAAGGATTTTTTCTGTCCAAACTATCAAGATCAAGAAATGAGGAAAGAAGACTTCCCAAGAGTAAATCTAATTGAAGCTAAACTAGAAGAGCAGAATAATGAAGTTGCACCAATAGATGTTGGAGAGAATCTCATGACTAGAATAACCATGATTGCTCTACGGAAGGATCAAGTGTAGAATAAAGGTGGTGATGCATGGCTATGATGAAATATTTTTTGAACAAGATGTATTTGGGTGGAAAGGTATGCAAATTAATTATAGATGATGGTAGTTGTGAAAATATGGTTCCTAAAGAAATGATTGAGAAACTAAATTTACAATGTGAAAATCATCCTAATCCTTATCAAATTTCATGGTTTAAGAAATGGAATGAATTTATAGTAGATAAAAGGTGCTTAATCAATTTATCTATAGGAAAGAGTTATAATGATGAAATATGGTGTGATGTTATTTTGATGGATGCATGTCATGTGTTATTGGGGAGACCATGGAAATTTGAAAAGAAAGTAATTCATGATGGAGCATAGAATACATACACTTTTTATAAAGGTGGTACAAAGGTAGTTTTGTTACCACTTAAAGAGGAAGAGAAGAGAAAAATCATGCTCTGTACTAAATAATTTATCCAAGGTATGAAGGTAGCAGGTTGTTGTTATGCACTACTAGCAAAGAATGAAGAAACAAAAATGGTGCCAATACTAACATAAGCAATAAGAGTGTTGAAATAATATGCAAATATTATGCCTGATGATTTACCAGATGGTTTACCACTAAAGATATATATTAATCATAACATTTATTTGATTCCAAGATCATCTCTACCCAATCAAGTAGCTTATAAGATGAGTCCAATAGAACATGTAGAATTAAATAAATAGCTTACTAAATTGCTAAGAAATAAAGTGATAAGGGAGAGTATGAGTCCATGTGCAACACCAGCATTGCTAACTCCATATAAAGATGGAGGATGGAGAATATGTGTCAATAGTAGAGGAATTAATAAAATTACAATAAAGTATATGTTTCCTATACCTTGTTTAGATCATATGATATATGTGCTTGCATAAGCAAAATATTTTACCAAGATTGATCTAAGGAGTGGTTATTATCATATTTGAATTCATAAAGGAGATGAGTGAAAAATTACATTCAAGACTAGGGATGGATTATATGAGTGGATGGTGATGCTATTCAGATTATCTAATGTACCTAGCACATTTATGAGGGTGATGAATATAGTGCTACAAGAATATATTGGTAAGTTTTTGGTTATTTATTTTGATGATATTTTGATATTCAGTAAGACTAAAGAAGAACACTAACAACATTTTAGAATGGTAATAGATTTTTTAAGAAAGGATAAGTTGTATGCAAATATGAAGAAGTTCAAGTTTATGGAAAATAGTTTGGTTTTTTTGGGATTTGTAGTTTCAACAGATGGTGTGAAAATGGATGAAGAAAAGATAAAGGCAATTATTGAGTGGCCTATTCTAAAAATCATTACAGATGTAAGAATTTTCCATGGTTTAGCAACTTTTTATAGAAATTTTATTGAAAAATTTAGTAGTATTGTGGCACCAATAACAGATTACATGAGAGGGAAAGAATTTACATGGATTAGAGCAGACACATAAAGCTTTGAATTTTTTAAGAAGAAGATTATAGAAAGACCAATTTTAGCATTACCAAATATTAACATAGTGTTTGAGGCTGATTGTGGTGCTTCATTTGTTGGAATTGGTGCCATGCCAAGTCAAGAAGGAAAGCCAATAGTATATTTTAGTGAAAAATTGAATGAGGTAAGAACAAAGTATTCTACTTATGATGTTGAATTTTATTGAATTGCACAAGCATTAAGACATTGGAGACATTATTTGGTGCCTAAGGAGTTTATACTATTTACAGATCATGAGGCTTTGAAGTATGTGAATACACAAAAGAAGTTGAATAGTAGGTATACAATGTGGGTTTCTTTCTTGCATGGGTATACTTTTGTGTTGAAGCATAAACAAGGAAAGTAGAATCAGGTAGTTGATGCATTGAGCAGGAGGGTAACATTATTAACTACTATGGTGAGTGAAGTAGTTGGATTTGAAGCTATCAAAGAATTATATAATAATAATACATATTTTGGTAAGATAGTTAAATAATGAAAAAATACATTAACATGTGGGATATATATTATTCGTGATGATTATCTTATACAAGAAGGTTATCTCGTCAAAGGGAAACAATTATGTATTCCATTTAGGTCTTTACGAGACAATATAATAAGAGAATTTCATAATGGTTGTTTGGATGGACATTTTGGTAAGATGAAGATAATTTATTTGGCAAAGGAAAAGTATTTTTGACCAAAGATGAAGAGATATGTGACAAGGTATGGTTCAAGGGAAAAAATATGTCAAGTGGCTAAAGGACATACACAAAATACTGGACTTTACATGCCATTACCAGTTCCAAGATGACCATGGATAGATTTAAGTATAGATTTTATGTTGAGATTGCCAAACACATAAAGAGGTAATAATTCAATTTTTATTGTTGTAGATAGATTTTATAAAATGGTTCATTTCATTACATGTAAGAAAACCAATGATGCACTAGAGGTGTAGAATTTTTTTATGGATATTGTGAGATTTCATGGTGTTACAAAAACTATTACTTTAAATAGGGACACAAAATCTCTTAGTCATTTTTGGAGGACTTTATGGAAAAAGACATGTACTAAGATATAATTTAGTAGTGCATATCACCGACAAATAAATGGATAGATAGAATTTCTGAATAGGAGCTTGGGAAATTAATTGAGATGCATAGTGGGAGAGAAGCCAAAGCAATGGGACTTGGATTTACCACAAGCTGAGTTTGCATAGAATAGTTCAGTGAATAGATCAATAGGAAAGTCACCTTTTCAAATTATTTGTGGGAGAAATATTATGGGTGTTTTATATTTGATATAATTTCTAATTGTATATCGAATTAATGATGATGTAGAAGCATTTTCAGAGCATATGTAGCAGTTGCAAGGAGTAAGAAGAAAGTTTCAAGAAAGTAATGAGAAATATAAGGAAACAACAGGTGTCAGAAGAAGATCCAAGGTAATTGAATAAGGAGAGTTTGTAATGGTTTACTTGAGGAAAGAAAGATTTTCAAAAGGCACATACAACAAGTTGAAATAAAAGAAAATTAGACCATGTAGAATTGTGAATAAAATCAATGATAACGCATATGAGGTGAGTTTACCACATAATTTTTATGTATCTCTAGTATTTAACATTTTAGATTTATATGAAATATATGGATAATATGGTGAAGATCATGAAGATGAAGAAGTAAATTGGAAGCAACAGGTTCCAAAAAAAGAAGAAAGAAAAAATAATGTAGGTTTTGGATATGAAGATAGTGAACACAAGGCAAGGAAATTATGAAAGGTATTTGGTGCAGTGGGAAGGATTGCAGCAAGAAAATAACACTTGGATTATAAAATGGGAGTTGAAGAAGATTTAAAAGGAAATGTGGCAGTAGTATAATCAAACCAACTTGTAGGAACTGAGTTGTTTTCAACCAAAGGAGAATGATGCAGAAAATATAGGGAAACCTTTTGGAGGCCATATATTTTGACCCATAGCTCCATTTTAGCTCTTCCATGCACCAAAATGACTATATCAAAAAATACATTTCTATCCTTAGGGAGTTTTATCTACCTAGGAATGTTTTTGATATTTTTTAGAGGCCATACGCGATCATCTAAGGGTCCAAAATTATGATTTAATGATTTTTTTGAGTTTTTATTTTTATTTTTAGAAATTATATATTTTTAGAACTAGACATCAAATTCAGTTGAATTTCATCCCATAGTCTAATTATAGTGTTTACGATATTTTATGAGATTTTTAGGATATTTTGAGAGTTTTTAAAAATAGGCATTTTTTAGATTATAGTTTTTCTGAATTTTGCATGTAAACTCTAAATTTTGAGTTGGGGATTATTTAATCATGGTGTGTATTTGTAATTATTTCAAGAAATCAATAGGAATCAATTCTAATTATTATTTCAATATCTTAGCCTATTGGTATTTTTATTGTTCTTATTAGTTTTTGGGTTCATTGATGATATGAATGCCAATACACCTTTTTGTTCACACCATGTTGTGAACATTACGATAGTAAAATTATTCTATTGTTATAAAATCACACACATGCAATTATATGGGGCATTGAATGAGCTGGAAGGGACATTACCATTTTGGAATACAAATGAAACCCTACTTAGGGGAAATGTCCCAATAGCTATGCACCCTAACTTTGAACATTGAATTAAGGTGATATAACATCACATTATACTTTTAAATTTTTACCCATTTTAATACGTCATTTTAACTACTTATAAATAAGGTTTTAAGGTCTAACACAGTATACATTTTATGATATTAATGGTTTTATCATGAGAGGTCATAAAATGCATTTTTTAAACCTATGACCAAAACATAACCTTGAAAAAATTATTTTATAATCCCAGAAGCACCAATAACCAAATATGAAAATACCATTTACAAAATAATAATAAATATATTAATATTTTAAAAATCCCTTTTAGCATAATCTCCTCACCCAACCCCAATGAAGTTAACCCTATTTACGTTATACCTTCACCCAAAACCCTAAAAGCTAATCATTTTAGGGCTCATTTGGGGTTGAGAAGTGGCCACCATGCACCTCTCCCAACACTGGAGAATCTCCCTAACTAGTAGCATAGGTTGTTTTTCATTATGGATTTACTTTTATGGACAATACTAGCTATTGTGGAGAAGGTATTATGCTTGAACTTGTGTATATTTGGGATGCTACTAGCCAAGAATGCTTCAGATCCATCACATATGCATATTATAGGGGTGCAATAAGGGATTTGTTGGTCTATGATATAACCAAGTGTTAGACTTTCACAAACATCAATCTTTGGTTAGAAGAGCTCTATTGTAAGTAATAATATAAGCCTTCCTCCTTACTCCTTCCTACCTCCTCTTCTTTATCCCATGAATAGTTTTAGAGTTCATGTGGCATGATGAGATTCCATAGAAGGTAGAGAGCCAAAAACTCAAAAATTGGAAAGTATATAGAGAAAAATCATGAAAATTATTACACACAATACAAATTTTGTCTGTTTGAGGAAATAAATGTTAAATATAGCCTTTGAAACACACCTAGTGTCATTCCAACACCACCTTTGTTAACTTGCATAGTAATAAGTAAAGGAAGTCTCTTTTTTGTGTTTTTTTTAAATAATGGTGCAATAGCCTTACAATTATAGTTTTTTAATTTCTGCTAATGCCTAACAAGGGATCTAATGTTTGAGTAAGGAGTTAAAAATTTCACTGATTACCCTATGCAGGCTAGGTTACATTTATGACTCCATCTGTGTCAAATTAGGAGTTTACAAAAATTACATTGAATTATTTTTACAAGCCTTAAAGCTAAAATGGATGCACTCAAATCCAAATTGAAATGCAATCTCTACCCACTGGATTCCCTAATTTGACAAAAAACTTGGCAGCTTGTTAAGATCCACATACTAATCTAAAATTACTGTAGCTACTAAGATGAAATGTTTATCCTGATAGAAATAGGGAAAAAAGAAATATAATAGGAAGGAAATATAATATTATGATCCTCACAAACAAAGTATTTCAATTAGTTTCCATGCTATGATATGTCTGCAACTGAAATGGGAATCAAAATTTCATTACTTCTAATTGACAGCTATTACTAGGGAACCATCAAACTTGACCATCCTTCTTTCAACCTAACAAGGAGAGATTTACGTTTAAATAAGACCAAATATTTAGATTATTAACCACTTAATTTCCTTCTTGTTACAAAATTATTACAAGAAACAACCTAAAGAGACTAAATGGCAAAAACTCTTTCTTGCCTTCATTTCGACTGCATAAAGATATTTCATTAGTTTACAAAGTTATGTTGATATCCTTTACCCTATATTGTGATACCTCAAGTAGTCCTATACATTTCCTAATTTATTAAAAATGTTTAAATTTATTCATATCTTAAATGATGAATGGATTCTTGTAAAGTTGATTTTATTAAACATTTAGTGAATTCAAATCTTGCTTTTAAGATAGTTGTTAGGAAACTCAAAATGTAAAGATGAATAGTTTGATATGTGTGAATGAAATCAAATTGATGTTTGAAAATCATGATAATGTAGTTATTTTATAAAATTGGAATAAGATTAGGTGGCCTAAAACTAGGAAAAGATTAGATACTTGTTGGTATGTTGTAAGAAGTACAATAATCCATGTGCTTATATGATTTTATACTTTTACAAGGGAAGGTGATACATCTATAATAAAAGTTTATAATCTCCAACCATCATTGACTTGGAAGGATGGATAGTGGGTTGAGTCGACATATTTGAAGGTAGGAAAATAAGGGACACACAAGGAAAAGAGTGGACATATTTGAAGGGTTGAGTGGAATTATCTCTTGCATTTTTAAACACAATATATTATTGGGAATTATTTTTTCTCCTTCAGCTCATTATGTTCTTCTTTAAATCAATGACACTTTACATTAAGGTTTGAAAACTTTGAATAGTATTTGAATGATCGAATAATATTTTTTTATGATTGCATAATACTTTTCTTTTATGAATGTCATTGAATGGTTTGAAAGAAATGAAGGGAAGCGAGGAGGAACTAACGTATCACAATTCTATGGTGAGGTTTTTTCTAACCTCACTAAGGCAATGAACTATGTTTATCATTTTTTCCTATAATTTGACTTATGCATCTATATTAAATTTAATTTGTTAATATATAAAAATAAGGCATGCATCCATAGACACAAATTAGTTACATGCCCTCAATATGTATGTATGTGTTAAATAAGTGAGTTTATACATATGTATATGTCTTAGTGTGCATTGTACATATCTATGTATGTATGTATATATATGTGAATGTATTTACATACATATATAGCACACATATATACATGTGTGTGTGTGTGTGTGTGTGTGTGTGTGTGTGTGTGTGTGACACGAGCATACCAGGCTTGAATATATGTTTAAATATGCATGCACTCACATACATAACATACACACATACATGTGTTTATATATGTATGTGTTATCTATGTGTATATGTATATATGTATGTGTATGTCTATATGTGTATGTGTATATGTGTATGTGTATATATGTATGTGTGTATATATATGTGTATGTGTATGTATGTTTAAACATACATACAAATACATATATAACAAACATACATACATTTGTGTATATATGTATGTGTATGTGTATATATGTATGTCTAAATATACATACACATACACATATAGACATACATGTACATATATACATGCATAAAAATACACACACATAATTCCTTCTCCACAATAACTAGTGATGTCCATAGAAAGAAATTTGTAATAAAAAAAACCTACCCTACTATTTTGGGAGATTCCATAGTGTTGGGGGAGGTGCATGGCAGCCAATTGTCAACCTAATATGAGCCCAAATATGATTATATTTTAGGTTTTTTGAGTTATATTTAGGTGAAGGTAAAAATTAAATAGGGTTAATTTCATTTGGGTCGGGTGAGTAGAGTATGCTAAAAGGGCTTTTTAAAATATAAATATATGTATTATCATTTTGTAAATGGTTTTTTTATGTTCGGTTATAGGTGCTTTTGGGATTATAAAATAGTGTTTTCAAGGTTATGTTTTGGTCATAGGTTTTAAGAATTATTTTTCTGAATTCTCATGATAAAACCATTAATATCATAAAATGTATAGTGTGTTAGACCTTGAAAGCTTATTTATAAGTAGTTAAGACAACATATTAAAATGGGCAAAATTTTTGAAGTCTAATGTGATGTTATAATACCTTAATTATATGTCCAAAGTTAGAATACGTGGCTAGTGGAACTTTCCCCTAGATAGTGAATAATTTATTTGAATTGAACTATGTTGTATTTTTTTTCCTTTTTTTGAAGGATGTTTCAGTCTAGCTTTTAGACCCTTCCAGGACCATTAATCTCTAAACATGGGTCTAAAATATAAACCTATCAAAACAATAATTCAGATAAATTATTCATAATATCTATTTCAAGAAATCTATTGAATTACATATCAAACTCCAGATGCACATGATGGCTCCATAATATTGATATAAAGTTCATATTGAATGGTATACATCATCCAATTGCAATAGTCTACTTAACATTATGGCACCACTCTGTATAGGGCATCAAAAATGTTGGATTGGTAGTTCCTATTCAATTCTAGTGTAGCCTAAGCAAGGCACAAGCACCAAAAGCAATCTAATAGAATAAATTACAATCATATTTTTTAGATTATTTTCACAATTATCAAAAACTAACTGTTTCAAATTCACTTCACTACTTTTCAATATTACCTTTTAGATTCCTCTACAAGAATAAATTGGATTATACAATTTAATAGAATAGATGGTAAATTGATGTCCTAATTTATCAATAAAAATCATATTTGAAAAATATAAGATCAGTCGTTGATGCTTAAAATTAAAATTAGAATGACCTTTATAGGTAGAGATATTGAGCGGCCTCTCGATGACTTTCTTGTGCACAATGCTATCATCCACAATAAGCACATGTATTTACAATGTGATGGTCTGTTCTTCTTCACTTTCAATTTAGATCTATGAACTTAATCCCAATCCATCATCATTTTTTCCCATTATTAATTCTAGAGAGAAAATTGAGGATGCTAACTACCCCCAATACTCAATTTAATGCTAATTGTTAGAATAATGTCTTACTAGACTGCCAAATTTTATTTATTTAATAATTTTTGGATAACCAAACTGGAAGCAATGTGCATTGAATGGTAATTAATTATACCTACTTACTATTAATATGATATACCTCATATTATTTCCTAATTTGTTTATTTTGTTTACTTACATTGTTTTTTCAGATCTTACTACTTGGCATTAATATAGAAAGCTATGTTGATATCCATATATGAGTATGGAACATTCACATCTAATTCATTCTATGCTAAGCTATTTTTTGGTATCTAGGACTAAAATTCTTTTGAAGCTAGATAAAACCCACATTTTTTACTCAATTTATGGTTGCACCTATAGCTACTTGTTTGCAACATTGCATTAAAACAAAAAAATTGTTATTATTTCTTGTACTAATTCGGTGTGATACAATGGAAATGATTCACATGTTGCATTCAAGGGGCCATAACCTTGACTTGATAATGCAGTTCTCTTATAAAAATGGAATAAGAGTAAGTGGCCTAGAATTAGGAAAATATTAGATACTTGTTGGTGTATATGTGTATATGTATATATGTATGTATATGTCTATATGTTATGTGTATATATGTACGTGTATATGTGTATCACCTATTATGTATGTGCATATATGTATGTGTATATCTATATGTGTATGTGTATGTATGTTTAAACATAAATACACATACATATATAAAAAACATACATACATACATACATGTGTGTGTATGTGTATGTATGTTTAATAA
Source organism: Torreya grandis (assembly GCA_037957365.1). Lineage (NCBI taxonomy): Eukaryota > Viridiplantae > Streptophyta > Pinopsida > Cupressales > Taxaceae > Torreya > Torreya grandis. The sequence goes on from JARHVA010001385.1 coordinate 2,415,163, forward strand.
TACATACACATACTCGTACACACACACACACACACACACACACACACACACACACACACACACACACACACACACACACATATATATATATATATATATATATATATATATATATATATATATATATGTATGTATGTATGTATGTATGTATGTATGTATGTATGTATGTATGTATGTATGTATGTATGTATGTATGTATGTATGTATGTGTAAATATACATACATACATCTATATCTGTATGTGTGTATTTTTACATACACAAATATCTATGTCACTATGACTTACACCATTACCATTAACAGGTGACAGACCAATGAAAAAAATAGATTTTTACATGAAATGGAAAAGATAGGTGATATCAAAATAAGCTTGGATAAAAAATTTATTCATATAACATAAAAGTTACAAAATATATGGGGTAGTTGTATGATGTCGTATAAAATTTTTAGTACTTACTATTACTATGATAGTATCAACCATTGCTTCTAAAAACATTGATATGTCAAAATTAAACTAGTGATGAAAAGGCGAACTCTTCTTCAAGATTGTGTGGTTTCTCACTATCTATTTTTAAAGTCATCATTGGTTTGTCCTCGTTTATGAGTATGCATGGCACATTGATCATGCCTATTAAAGGAAAAAATATATGGCTTGCATGAGTAAACTACATTTGACTTGAAGGAAAATGCATGGTTTTAAAACCCTATGAAATCATGGCTATTGATACAAGAAAATGCATTGCTATTGAAGAAGCAAACTGCATCTGGTTTGTAGGAGAAGAGGGGCTGTAGGGTTGAAAATTAGTGACATTTGCATATTGTGGATTGAAAATGTTTTAGAAATCCAACATGATTGGATGTTGTGAAGGAAGAATATTTTCTCCAATACTTAGATGCCTTTGCCTATGCATCTCTTTTTCAATCTTATCCTTCTCCCATTGAAGTCTACCATGTTCCTTCTTTTTCTCTTTTTCTTGTTGTTGTTTCATCTTATCCAAATCCTTTCTTTGTCTTTTTAGCTCTCTTTCTAGTTTTTTATTCCCTCTTTTCTTATTCAAGAATTTTATTTACCTTCCTCTCCATTATTTGTTCTTTTTTTATTTATTTTATCTCCTCCAAATCCTTCTTCCATGGTTCTTGTTTTTCAAGCAAGTGTAATTACACATCTAATGTAATAATTTGTGATTGTTTGCTTAACCTGAAAGTTTCATTACTTTTATGAATTGTTGTATGAACAACATTATCAAATGGTAGCTTTAGGAAATTACTTAATGACCCACTCACTCACTTTCTTAGTTCTTCACTATCAATTTGTTCTTTCATGTCTTATACATAATTTTCCAATGGTTCCAAATATGTAGCTTTGAGATGACATTCCTCCAATTCTACATAGTAATAAACTATTCCACTTGGAATGGTTGGAGGGAATGGCATAGAAAGTGAAACATCATCATTAAAGATGTTAAATGAAATCCCCATATCTACAGCTACATCTTTAACCCATTATGATAGACTGACTTGTGTTGGCAAGCTCAACCCATAGTCAATTGTCATAGATTCTTGTGTTTGGCTCACATGACTTAGTGTGTTGTATTCTTATTCAACTTGTGTATGTAGTTTTAATTTCCCTCACTACATTTTTAGATATATTTCCACTTGTTCTACATGTTCACTTTGATCAATCCTACTTGATTACTCACTTTTTTAATTTCTTGTTGAATTTGTTAGATTTATTCTCTTCCATATCTAGTTATTGCAAGCATGTTTTTGAGTATTATTTCCTCGTCTTCGTGCTCAACACTGATTTCCCCTACTTGTTGATTTTGATTAATCCTTTTAGATTGTTCAATTTCTCACTGATTTTGATGGATTTATTCCCTTCCATCTCTGGCTAGTGAAAGTATGTTTTCCATAGTTGTTTCCTCCTCTTCTTTCTCAACATTGAATGCATCACTAGGGCACATTTTGTTATAAAGTGCATCTCGATTAAAATTAAAAATACCAATTATTCTAAATCTATCTTTAATATTGGATGGAGTCAAAGCTCATTTAAAATCCTTGTTGCTAAGTGTTGCCAATTCAGATCTCCTTATTTCTAGGTTGTTATACTTGGACATCCATTTAAATCTATCATCTTTAAAATAGGTCTTGAAGGGTGAAAATACACTAACATCTAGTGGTTATATCATATGGCTAGTGTGGATAGGTAGACTAATCAAATCTACTCCCAATGCTCTTACTTCATGGATTGTGCCATAAGCCACGTGACTACCATGGCCATCAAATATAAGAAGATGTCTATTTAATGGTGAGACACCACCTAGAAATGATCTTGCAAAGTGGTGTAACTAGTTTTAAAATAAATCCTTTCTCACCCATACATGTGGTTGTGCTACCATGCATGCACCAGGATCATAGTTTAGAATATAGTTTGCTAACTACTTTGTGATTTAAAAAGATAAAAACATAGTATACTCTACCCTATAACATTAACATAACAAATAATGGTAATCTAATCTCTACTTTTTGGAAGAATGTGTCATATAATATTGCTGCCTATCTTTGTAAGGACCCTCATCCCATAATTTCTACTAGCTTAGACACTAGTTTCATCACAATTCCATATTTTTTGTGGTCCATATTGCTTTGTTTTATACATATTCTTGAAGTTGTCATAAAATGTTGTAACTATTCTTGGCCTAAGTATGAATTTTATGTTACGATCAATGCCTTCTACATAATTTCCATATCATCTTCATCTATTAGAATGGTTCTTGGTCCTTTGCACTTAGTTGTAGTGAGACCCCACAACCAGGCTGTCAATGTACTTGGAGGGATGCCCCACTTCATTGTAGTAGTCCTTATATATAGTCCATTTTCCTCCACATCTCTTTTTGCCTATTTTATGTCATCATTTGTCCACTCTTTTATGAAGGAAACTTTATTTGATGTACCAGTGTTATTTCCATTAATCTTAACATTCTGCTCAATATATTTTAATGTATTTGATAGAGGCTCTTCAGGTAGATTTGACATAATTTCTTGTATTGGTTTCATAGCATCATATCCTCCTCAAATTCAGGTACATCAACTAATTTCACATGCCTCTTTTTTGGGTCCATACATAACTTACACACTAGCCTCTTTCATTTCTTCTCTTATACCATGTTGATCTGCAATAAAAATAATTCAATAATAACCTTCAATACATCTATTAGTGTGTAATCCACAAAAAATTACCTAATGTGTCCTAGCTTGTACATATTATCAAATAAGTTGTATCCAATCCCATTGTATTCAAAGATAACATATGCTTTTCATTCTCTTTTGCTATAATTTTTATCATTCATTGCTTCTATGAACATAAGGCAATTATAGGACTGACCAAAATCCTATGAATGAATTTTCTAGAGAGTTGGTTATTATTATTAATACCTCCTATATTAATTAATAATATGTCAATGTCATACAAAGAATAATCAATAGTGCATGATTTTAGATGTGCTCTTGTTGGTATAAATTTCCTTGTCGCAATAATAGATAGGTATTATGTGACTCTAGTATAAGTGAATAGTCAGGGTTTGGTTGAAAATTTTACTCTTAAGGTTAGTACTATCATAAGGTCAAAACTTAAGTGTACAAAATTTGAAAAATATAAGGTAGCTAAGAAAAAATTACTTTGTGGGTTTCTACAAGAAGAGCTCATTTACTAAAATGACTTCTATCCTTACTATGACCTTTAAATGACATAGAAAGTGATACATCATCATTCAGGATGTTAAGGGAAATACATCATTTTGACTTCCCCTCTAGTGTTCCTGAAAGGGCTTGATACTTGCATCCTCATTTGGAATGACATGAAAACCCATTTATGTATTCCTTATTTGGAATTACATGAAAACCCCTTTATACATATTTGAAATGACACATCATCCTTTTTACCATGACATCACAAGTATGTGTCATCCTCATTCCCAATCTGTATACTATTATGGCTAATTTCTTATCATTGATAATGAGTGGAGGACATCATGCAATCTAAGATATCTGATGTCACGAGTTAGTAATTACTATTTAATTAATTTAATCATGACATTTAATTATCTTATCATTTAATGAATGTTATGAATGACCATTGACACAAGGCTACCATTTTGCATTTATACTCCACTACACCCTCTAGGCATGTAAAAAGGTGTGAGGGTGTAGCAGAGTATAAATGCAAAATGGAAGCCTTGTGTCAATGGTCATTCATAACATTAATTTAATACCATGCTAATTATATGTCATGCTTCAATTAATTAAATAATAATTACCAACTCACGGCATTGGATATCTTAGATTGCATGACATACTCTACTCATCATCAATAATATAAAATTGGGAATGGGGATGACCCATACTTGTCATGTCATGCTAAAAAGGGTGGTGTGTCATTTCAAATATGTATAAATGGGTTTTCATGTAATTCCAAATATGGATGCAAGTGCAAATTCCTTGTAGGAACACTAAAGGGGAAATCAAAAGTGATACAATCACTAAATAAAATCAATTTCTTTAAAAATGATGCTAACAATTTTTTAATTTAGAAGTTTCTTGTCATATTTATCCATCATCAATATAGTTAATGATACTAAAAATCAATCTTACCTAGATAATTTTAATTTTACAGAGGTTGACCAAATGCAGAGATGGGTAGTTATTGAAACAGAAGCAAAAACTAAATTAAAAAAAAATGTGATTACTTGTTATCAAAAGGGGTGGTGGATATAATAGGTTGCACATTTGTCGACTAAGTACTAAATATCCTCACTAAAATTTTGGTATATTTCTAAACACTAACTTCACATGCTTCTACTCATTTGGAACAAATTTGGCATTTAAAAGTTTTCTTAAACTAAGGAAACTTTGGAAGAGACATACAACCTTTGTGGCATACACAACCTTGTTTCAATCTATGTGCATCAAAGGAATTTTATCCCTTTAATATTTGAAATTGGGAATGTTGGAATCTATTATTTTCCTAACTGGGTAACCCACTTAAGTGACATACATGCAATTTAACAATTCACAATAATGCCTATCAGACATAATTGCAAAGATCAAATGGGTGACAGTTGCAATAAATTAAAGTTCACCTTTGGAAAACATGGAAAACTTGTGAGCAGATACTTGTTGTACACATTTAAATGCATTTCATGTTAGAACCTATTTTTTCAATCAGTTAGTGCTTTCTATTAGCATCCCTACTATTACTACACAATTATTGTCACATAGCTAGATCCTGATAGCGTATAGATCTTTATTAATCTGATTAGATTATTTGTTTTCTTTAATATCCAAACACTGAATGGATCCATTTGACATCTCAAAAGAGGGAGGTTCCCTATCTATTTGTCATAAAGTCAAAACTTAAGGGTACAAAACATATTTAGGGTGCAATAAATTTAGGCTTCTTATGTTGGGTAATCACAAGCAAAATTTTCCATCACTCTCAAATTTTTCTTTTTTCAATAGGACATGTATTTTCAATAAAACATATTTTTTGTACTCTTAGATTAAATGCTCATTTTGGATTGATATGTTAACTTAGATTCCTATATCCACCAATTCTTGGTATCATTGATTGTACAACATAAGCCTATTTTTTAAATTTACTTTTAACTTTTAGGTTTCACATTAAATGAACATTATTTTATATCAAGCATTTTGACATTACATATGGAATAATAATTAACAAGACATTCCTCTTCCATATGGCCTTTTTTTTGTTGTTTGAGCACCATATACCATATTTATCCTTCATTGGTTATTATCCTTAACCACATTTTTAAACATGTTTTCTATGTTTTTTAACCAAGTGCTAAATTATATTCACATCTTTGTCATTTGCATTGTAAACAAATTCTTCACTTCAAGAGCTTCACCATCTACATCAAAACTAGTTTCTTCACTTTGAGAGCCTCATCGTCTACACTGTAACCAGTTTCCTCACTTAGATAGGTCTATGTTGTTGAATGCCCAACAATATTTTGTATGTATATATCCATATGTGGATATTGATACTACTCTTTTGACTTTATTTAAATGTATATCATAGTCCTCCCTCAAAATACTGTTACTTCAATTCATTAACAATCTATTTCTCGAGCATTTCTATGAATTCAACATTTTTTTACTATATTGGTTATGAATTTGAATTAAATATGAGCATCAATAAGCAATAACTCAAATTATATTTGAAAATATTTTCTAAGATTCAACCCATCATAGATTATGTATCTAGTTGTTTTACCTTTTAATCTTGTCAAAATTTATATTTACTATTCTATTTCATTGAATCTCTTATTTACTTCCATGTATATGTTTTATTTATCTTTATAGTTTTCAAGTATGCCAAAGAAGAAAGCTATGAATAAAAAAGCCTAGAAAAAACTTTACTAACATGTTGTATGTTCTAGATGTCATTTATTAATGTTTTGGGTATTTTAAAACATGAAAACAAGTGTTAATTGATATTTAGTAAAAGTTATTTTAATTATTTCCAACCTGGGATTGATGGTGAAAGCACTTCCCTACCAAGCTATTTTATTGTTAGACTGTGAATCCTGCTTTACTTTATGTTGTGCTGGAATGTATATACTTTGTAACTCAGAATCTATGTTGTTTGTTGCGATAAAATAATAAGTCTACAGGAATTATAATGAAACCATTGGAGAGTCTCATATGTATTGTAGGTATTTACGAAGTTTAAAACAAAATGAAATTCAATTTTTTTTTGCTTAGAATTGGAGGGAATGTTCATATTTTGGAGTTAATATTTATTAAAAATTGATTGATTTGCTTGTAATTGGAGGGAATATACAAATTTTGGAGGTAATATTTAAATTTGTGTTTGAATTATATGTTTTTTTAAATAGTGAGTCTTACACCATTAATTTTTTGTAGGTACTAGATTTAATGCAAAATTTGTGCATAGATGTTGAAGTAGGTAACATTGGAGAAGTTGAATGATGAGATGAAATGAATGAATTAATATTCAATAGAATTTAAATGTTTCACACTTTTTTCCAATAGCTAAACAGATTTGACATATACATGTACAAAAACTTTTAAGTTTATATTTACATCAGTACTTTATTAATGAATGTTAACACTTAATTTTTTTATTATGTCATTTTATTTGAATAGAGAAATACATATTTTTAATTTGTATTGTTTCAAAATATATTCAATTTTGAGTTATATATATTATTGGGTACATGTATGAATATCAAATGTCAATATCCTAACAATAATACATTTTACACAAAGATATAATTAAATGTGTTTACTTTTAAGATAGAAATAAAATAATAATTGGAGAAAATATGTTCTAACTATTAAGTCCTAGTTGAATAATTGGTTGTTCCACCATTGAATAAGCTCAATTACTAGAACCTTTGCCTTATCAATATTTTTAGAAATAGGACGAAGAATGATCTATTATTACTCAAAAATATATTACATGAATTTAATATAATGAAAAAAATTTAAAATATATTTTGGAAAAAAATAAAAAATAATTCTATGAGGAATCAAATTCTACACTTTCAAAAATAATATCTAAAAAATTTCATTAAATTTAAATAGATTTATAACACTTCAAATTTTATTGTGGGTGACACTATTCCTACCCTTCACATTTCTGAAATGTCATAATGGAGACAACTCCAAATTAAGCTCACAATGAAAGTTTCCTTATAATTACATTTAAATTGTATTTATTGAAATTTCAAGTTAACTATGTTTATAAAATAAAAATTTATTCATTATTATTTTTTAAATCTTGTTTTAATTAAAATGTTAGTTATGTTTTTAAAAATTTATAATATTTTTAAGTGTGTTATTTATATACAAATTCATTTTCAAAAAAAAAAAACATATTTATAATTATAAGTGTAATATTTATATAAAAAATATTTATTTTATAAATTTATCATTAACTAATCTATTAAATTATTATTTATTACATAAATATAAAATTAAATAATCATAAATGTCTGGAGTGTTGGGACACTTTTTGAGTTTATTTAGAACATTAAAATATTATTAAACTTATTTTTGTGATCTTTATTATTAATGTATGCATATTTTTTCCTCCTTTTTTATAAATTATTTGATACATAATTTGATTTTAATTATTTATAATTATAAAAATATTATATTTACCTAAACAATTAAGAAAGAATAAAATTAATGTAATAGTCCCTGAATTTTTTTTTTATAATCTCATATCTAGTATGATTTAGTTAAAAAAAAATTGATTCTATTTACTTAACATTTTTTTAAAAATATTATTATTATTTATATTTAAAAAAGACTTTTTATATATATAGTTTATAAAGTTTTTAAATTTTCATAATTTATTTAAAATTTTATTTTACATTGATATTGTCTAATTAAAAAAAATTATATTATATTTTATTTGATTTTGTCGGAACAATACGATTGTCTGAGCCTCTTGCTTATCTAAAAAAATTGTGAAATTTTATTATATAACTTTTATTTTTTTATTTTTAATAAATAATAAAGTCATCCGCAAATATTTTAATAATAAAAATACAAAAACGGTCAAACGGCCATCAAATTTACACTCGTTATTGGTAATAAACGACAATATATGATAGCACAACACGGTCGTATTCCCCTTTCATTATCAATTTACGACGGCTTAGGATTTTTATCAGAGAATTGGCGGCAGGTGTTAAATTTGATACTCGTTTAGATGTTTTCCGCATTTTTAATTGTAAAATACAGTCGAGACATATGTTTAACCGTTTTAATGGATGGGCAAAAAAATATATAAACTGTCAATATATCGTTCAATATAAAAAATAGGTCGTTTAAGAATATTAAATATAAAAAAATTAATATATGGTTAATGGGATGATGGGTTTCGTCATTCGACGTTAGTTCAAATTTTAACTACATTAATATTATTATATTCTAATGTAAATTGGTACGCAAAGTAGCATGCTACATTCGATAGAGGGTGTCACGAACTCTGTTAATTTTTATGATCAGAATTAAAGCAATCAGAGAATGCAACACAATGAACAATGAACACAACAAGATACCCTGGGAAAACCTTCCAACTTGAAGGGAAAATCCCAGCAACAATATATCTTTTATATATTGAATGATAAGAACAACAATCTGCTTTACAATGGCCAAATCCAAAGCCTACAGGCATGGCTTCATTTCTTGAAGTACAATAAATAAGATCACACTTGATAAATCTGCTTTGATCTTGAAATAACTTGATCTGCTCCTTAGAAGTCTGCTCTTCCTAGTGAATTATGCTTGTGATTGAATATCTTCAAATCTATGTGTTGAACAATAAGGAATCATTATATATACAAGTGAGAGGAAATAGACGCATCTCTTCAATCTCCCTGTCGGCCTCCACCAAAAATCACGTCTCAAAAAAATGCAAGAAGTTGGGCTGGAAGTGGGAGCCCGACGCAACTCCTCCAACATCAACACTCCCTCTCAACTAGGGAGGATACTTCCAGCTGCATAAGACATATCACCTCATCATGATGTCAACCACAATGGCTACACTCATATGTGAAAAGAAAGTTACCACCATATTGTGATATCAGATATCACCTCAATATGATATCAACCATAATGGCTACAACAATATATATTATGTATAAGTGTTCATCACTTACATGACATCCACCATGGCTCTCCTAGAGGGTGGAATCAAGGGATTTCACCTCAAACTTCTCTCACAGAGAAGAACTCATTAACAAGGGATTTCACCTTGAATTTCTCTCATAGAGAAAAACTCGTTATCAAGGGAATCCACCTCGAACTTCTCTCATAGAGAAGAACTCATTATCAAGGGATTTCACCTCGAACTTCTCTCAAAGAGAACTCGTTATCAAGGGATCACTGATACTGAGACTCTTTCTCAGTTAAGGTTGTATTCTCCACTATACCAAGCTTATCTCAAAAGTACACAAACTTTTACATGGAGAGAGGCTTGGTGAGAATGTTTATCGTCTTCTCATCAATGTTGACATACCTCAACTCTATAGCTTTCCTGAATACCATATCTCTAATATTATGGTATTTGATCTCAACATGCTTGGTTCTGTCATGAAACACTGGATTGACAAAAAGACTCAAACAGCTCTAGTTATCACAATGAATGATAGTAGGCTCTATTGATTGTCCAAACAATCTTGCAAGGAGCTTACGAAGCCATACTGCTTCCCGAGCTACCATACAAGCTGCAATATACTCTACCTTTGTTGTACTTAATGCTACAGATGACTGCTTCCTACTACACTAGGAAATCATAGCAGATCCCAAACTGAAGCACCATCCAAAGGTGTTCTTCCGATCAGTGACACACCCTACCCAATCCGAATCAGTATATCCATGTAGCTTCAAGTCTACACTAGAAGAATATCTCAAGCCATACCCAACTGTGTGATGCAAGTATCTTAGGATATGCTTCACTGCAACTAGATATATTTGCCTTGGTTCACACATGAACTAACTAAGTGCACTTACTGCATAGCAAATATCTGGTCTAGTATTAACTAGATACACCAATGATCCAATCATTTGTCTGTATATGCTAGGATACACTAGATATGAAATAGCTGCAACCTCTTTTAACCTCAACAAATTTGTCTCCATCGGTGTAGACATCAATTTGCAATCCATCATATCAAATCTCTTCAAGATGTCAATAATATACTTCCCTTGACTTAGAATGATCTCATCTAGTTTCTGGCATACTTCTAAACTAAGGAAGTAATGTAAGAGACCAAGATCCTTCATTTCATAGCTAATTCCTTCTTACATTTGAAAATGAGGTGATCTTCTCCGATAAAAATTAGATCATCAACATAGAGAAGCAAGACTAATGCTTCACCATCAATTACCTTGAAGTATAGGTTTAAATCAACATCATTCTTGGAGAAACCCAAGCTCATCAAGTATCGATCATTTCTTTCATACCAAGCACGAGGAGCCTGCTTAAGGCCGAACAAAGCCTTCTTCAGCTTGAAAACATGAGACTCCTTCCCATGAACCTCAAAGCCATCAAGTTGCTCAATATATACATCTTCCTTGATTACACCATTTAGAAATGTTGTCTTCACATCCATTTGGTGTATTTTCCATCCTTTAAATGCTGCAATAGCAATGATGGTTCTAACGGATGTATAATGAGCAACTAGAGAAAAGGTTTCCTCATAATCTACTCCCTCTTTTTGAGAGAATCCCCAAGCCACAAACCCATCCTTGTACTTCTCAATGCTTCCATCAGCCACATGCTTGATCTTAAAGAGCCACTTAGAAGAAACAACAGATTTTCCTTCTGGTCTAGGTATGATATCCCAAACATCATTCTTGAGGATGGATTGATACTCTTCAGCCATAGCATCTCTCCATACTTGCTGAATAGTAGCTTCCTCAACACTAGAAGGCTCAAACTCAATAATTTGACTCATTAATAACACATAATCTGAGAACTTATGAGGTCTCTTGCTTTCTCTAAGAGATCTTCGAGGAGCTGCATATTTTCCTGCCTCTTGCATGTTTTCTCGTGTCCACCGAGGCCTTTTTCGTACTACAACAATACCAATAGGTCCATTAGTTGGTTCCAAAGGCTTAGCTGGATCATCATCTTCTTTTGAATCAAAAGCCTCCCTCTGAATCTTAGGAGTATGGACAACTTCCATATCCTGAGGAGACTCTTGGTCTTCATTATTTACCTCCGTATGAATGCTCTTAGATCTTTTGAATGCAACATCCTCTTCAAATGTAACATCCTTGCTGATCTCAATCAACTTCTAACCTGGAATGTAAATTCTATAGGATTTTGAAGTCTAACTATAGCCTACAAATATTCCCTTCTTCCTAGATGGATCCAACTTTGTCCTTTTATCTTTTCGTATATGAACATACACTGGACAACCAAAGATCCTCAAATGACTTACTTTCAATTTCACCCCTATGAATGCTTCTTTGGGAGTCATGTTCTCTAAAATGTGGTGAGGGCTTCTATTCTGAACATAAACAATTGTCTTAGATGCATCATCCCAAAGGAAGGTTTGCAGATCTTAGTCATGAATCATAGCTTTGGCGGCTTCTACAATAGATATGTTCTTCCTTTCTGTTGAGGGTTGTAACGGACACAAAACTCCCTCTTAATCCCTAATTTAATGCAAAAGTTATAGAATCCTTTAGAGATGTACTCCCCTCCATTCTCAGATCTTAGAACTTTGATCCTCTTCCCAAATAAGTTCTCTACTTGAGGTTTAAACTCTTTGAACCTCTCAAGTACTTCTTTAGATTCTTTAGATTTCAAGATATAAATCCAAGTCTTTCTAGAGTGGTCATCAATAAAAATAATGTAATACAAGAAACCACTCAAAGAAGCAACAGACATTGGACCACATAAATCAAAATGACTGAGATCTAGAATACATTTAGATATACTTTCTCTACTATAAAATGTACTTTTAGTATTCTTACCCATGGTACAACCTTTGCAGGTACCTTCATGCTCTTGGCTGAATTTTGGAAGACCTATGACCATGTTCTCCATGATAGGTAGAGCCCAAAAGTGTAGGTGAGCCAATCTTCAATGCCAAAGATCACACAAGCTTGAAGAATCATGTAATAATGCCTGAAGTGGACAAGTGGTTAGCCTATAGAGGCTCTCATGTCTAAATCCAATTACTCAAGCAATTTTGAAGTTGGAATTCTTCATCCACACAAGAACTTTGCCTTCGGAGAAGGCAACTTTGTATCCCTGGTCTTCAAAGGCTGAAATGGAAACCAAATTTCTTTTGATGCCTAAAACATAGAGAACATCACTTAACCTTAGAGTAATGCCAGAATTCAAGTGGAGAGTAGAGATCCCAATCCCTTTCACTAAATAGCTAGCATCATCTCCAATGATAACTTGTTCACTAAAATTTATCTCCATCAAGTTTGATAAACGCTCCTTAAAACCAGTGATGTGTCGAGATGCACCACTATCGATCAGCCAAGTGTTGGTATCGGTAGGTACATTTCTTGACAATGCCAAATAGAACAAATATTCACATGATTCATTCTGAGGAGAGGCATCATCAACATCTATAATGGGGGCTTGTTACTTAGGCCTGAAAGGACAATGCTTGGGAATGTGACCATACTTGTCACACCTAAAGCATTGGATTTTGGAGAGGTCCCTCTTCTTCTTGAAAGTGGGAGCACCATCAGTTCCATTATCTCGGTTCCTCTTGAAGAATCCTTTCTTCCCATTCTTGCTTTTATTCTTAGATGATTGAGAGGCAAGGACATGAATGTCTTCATTGGTAGATCTTTGACCAATTCCTCTAGCGGCCAATCTAGACTCCTCTTGAATGCAATCTACCCTCAATCGATCAAACTTGGGAAGTTTTGATCTTGCACTGATTCCTTGAATGTAGGATTCCCATGATGAAAGAAGGCCATTGAGAGAAAGCATGGTCAAGTCTTTGTCATCAACTACATGACCAATTGTAGAGAGCTACTTTCTTAATTCTGTAATCTTCATAAAGTAAGTAATAACTGTTTCTCCTTTCACCATTTTCACATGATGTGGTTATTGCTTTAGTGCAAGAGCCTAGCTAGTGTTGTTGATTTTGTATATCTCCTCCAAGGTTTTAAACATGTCCCTTGCCATCTTCAACTTGGATGCAATTGGAACAATATGATCTTTAATGGAGTCAACCAATATCTTCTTCGCCTTGGTGTCTTTATTTTTCCACTACAACTTCTCTTCTTCATTCGATGGTTCGGGAACTTTGGTTTCCACAAACTCAGCCAAGACATTTTCTTCCAAGGTGAGCATGATTCTAAACCTCCATGATGTGAATTTGGATGCTCCTTTGAGTCTATCCTCAATTTTAAGACTGTTCGCCATCTTGACTAAAATATGGATAGACAAGAGATATAAAGAACAATAGAGAGTATTGTTGTAATGACAAATCTGATCACGATCTTCTTAAAATCCATGTTGATACCATGTTATTTTTTATGATCAAACTTAAAGCAATCAGAAAATACAACAAAATGAATAATGAACACAATAAGATACCCTGGGAAAACCCTCCAACTTGAAGGGAAAAACCTAGCAACAATATATCTCTTATATATCGAATGATAAGAACAACAATCTACTTTATAATGACCAAATCAAAGGCCTATAGGGATGGCTTCACTTATTGAAACACAATGAATAAGATCACACTTGATAAATCTTATTTTCTCTTGAAATAACTTGATCTACTCATTAGAAGTCTGCTCTTCCTTGTGAATTATGCTTGTGATTCAATATCTTCAAATTTATGTCTTGAACAATAAGGAAACATTATATATACAAGTGAGAGGAAAGAGATGCATCTCTTCAATCTCCCTGTCGGCCTCCACCAAAAATCATGTCTCAAAAAAAATGCAAGAAGTTGGGCTGGAAGTGGGAGCCCAACGCTGCTCCTCTAACATCAAAAAACTCATGGTAGACCGTAGGTGGTTTTAAAGATTTAATAAATAAAGTAAGTAAATTGATGTTAATGTTTCTGATTTGGCGCATGGTGGACACAATGAAATTCCAAAACAATTTAGGGAAAAAAATCAAACTATAAACCCAGCTTTGTAGTTCCACTTGTTAGTATCAAAGGCAAAGCATGAAAAGTGTATTATACAGACAAGGAATCTAACTGGGGACTTATTAAAATTTTTGGGTATTCAATCCATTTCTTTTTGGTTATATATTATTAAATTTTTTTGAGATGGGTATCAGTGTATGGAGAAGAGTAAAGGATTTGTTGGCAATGTGACTATGCATGATGGTTCATTCAGAAAATGAAAATCCTTTATATGAGATTGTGTCCCCTTGTTTTAGTGTTTCAGATGTAGTGGAGGAATCAAACCTGCATCCTCTAAAATCTTTGTCACTGCAATCGAGCAAGGTGGGCACCACATATTCTTGTGTAAGTGTTTATTTGTTCCTTGTTATAAAAGATCTATTTGTTTTTTTTGTTTTTTTTTTTTTTTTTATATAAATTATGAATTGGGTATGAAGTTCTCATGCTTAAGTTATAAAGCATTCAATAGGTGTAAAGGCATTTTTAATCTAATAAATGTACCAATGCTATATTAGTGAATAATCATTTTTTGAACTGGATTTTTCTTATATTGAATTGGGTATATAGTTTTCTTGTCAAGATTGCACATTTTTTCAATTGGCACGGTGGCTTTATTTTTTGCATTTTTTAAAAAATTAGGTTTTACTTTTAGTAAACTAGATTGAGATAGTATAAGATGACCTTTTAATCTGGTTTAGGTCAAAATGGTGTGTAGGACTTAGCAAAGTATCTTTACGTGTCAAGAATGTTGTTTCAATGGGTGTAGTTTTAGAATTAAAAAAAGTCTAAGTCTAGTCTGATTTTCCTACTATCCATGCCCAACAATATTCAGTTTCACCTTTTGTGTAAGGGATGTGGCTATGATGGTAGAGTTGATGAAAACTATGACTATATAATATCCCAGGTTTGATTTTTTATTGTGGGATTCATATTAAATTTGGCATATAAGGTGGTAGCCTATTCACCAATTAATGTAATAAAAAAAATTGTGGAGTGGACAAATTAAAAATAAATATATTTCATTTTCTATTTCATTTAAGTTATACACCCTACCAATATTAAATTAGTTTTGAAGATTACCTCGATAACAAATGTTTTAATTTGTTATAAGCTTTGTTTCTCTATTTATGAGTTTTTGGTTTATATTTTGTTTTGTTGAATTGTGTGTAGGGTTATGTGTTTTAAATTGGCTTTTACTCTTTTTATATTAATGTGTAACAAGAATAATATGATAATTAGTTTACAATATTTTTTTAATTAAAAAATGCTATCATCTATTTTGATTTTTTTAATATATATTATTGTGTATTAGGGATGACATGTGACTCATCTAAATAGTGTAGTTTATTGGACATTACTATTATTAAAGATGAATATATTCTTTCATAGAGTTTTTTGATGTAAAAATATTCAATTCTTTTAATTTATATCATTTTTATTATAATAATGATATTGAATTTTAAATTTTAAATTTTAAATTGGTCTATGCATTTTACAAAAACTGTTTCATTAGATGATTATGGATTATAATTTAAATGTATCAAAAATATTGTGACAGATTATAGTATTTGTTAGATATATTTACACATACTTAAAATTGAATAAGATTTTATTTGTATTAATAATATCTATATTGTTATATCATTTTATTATTTAAAAATATATATATTTTGTATTTATATGAAAATTATAAAAATAAAAAATGAGAAATGAATGTCATATGTACGATGACATTAGTTTAAAAACCATTATAAAAAAATTTCTTGATGAATAAAAATGACCTTCAAATTTAAGCTCTGAATTTAACGGTTAGAGGGGTTACGTATCATCCTTTTCTATAAATACTTTAGGGTTTTTGGGTGTCAACACGATGAGAACATGATGATAATGAACATATAATAAAACTAATTTCACTATGGAAAAAAAGCATGGGCACGCAATTTTAGGGTGGGCAAATCAATACGTAACTTGTGCACCAAAAATCATGGCAACTATTTTATATTTAATAAAATCTCTTTTAACAAAAAAATTAATCCAATTGTGTAGATCTTAGACTCTATAATCTATATCATTGCTATAAGAGGAGGAAAATTTACAATGAAGGTGGGCTGATTTAGTGTAATCTACCTTCTTATTTTATATCTACCATTGAAAACAATGTATTATCGACAAAGGAATGTAGATTGAAAAGGATCTTATTTCTAAAGGCCTTGTCAATATTTTCATGGAGGGTCAAGCATCTAATTAGACTAAATCATCAGTTCAAATAGTTACACAAGATAATCCTAAGGGCTTTAGCAAAAATAAGAACATGGTTGGAAATGGGGTGAATAAACAAGGCACGTACAAATGGTGCAAGCTACACCTCCCCTAAATATATAATTAACTCCCCCAAATCCACCACCTACTTTTCAAAGACAAACTCCACAAAGGACATTTTATAACAATTTTAGAGTCTTTAGCAAGTTAGGAGAATTGGTTGAAATAGTGTTATAAAAGCTCATTGTGGCTATTTTGATTGTATGGCTAGTATCAAGGCCATTTCCTGAAGATCAACCAAAACCAGATTGGTACAAAGAGAATGAATGGTGTAACTTCTATCATGTTGTTGGTCACAATGCGTATTATTGCACCTAATTACAACATATTATGGATGAATTTATTGAAAGTGGTGAATTGGAAATTAAGTTGGCCCCTAATCAAGACAAATCAGGATATGAAAATCTACAAAGACCCCTTTCCTCAACATAATCCACCGCCACCAAGAAAAAATCAAAACCATGTTCAAAATCAAGGATAAAGGAAAAATCAAAACTAACATCAAGGTCAGAATTGTAGTGAGCATAATAGGGATGATAATGCCCATACTAACAAAAGTGGCTTATAATAACATCTCCTACAATTATAACAATATTGTGGGGTACATTTTGGCTACCCAAGTTGCCATTATTATTGTAAAGCCATGTGAATAATCTCATATTCCTCATAGCACATGACCCATCATTATAAGGTCAACACCCTCTGCCCCTAGTAATACCATGTTGAGTTTGCATAATCACGTTCCAACTTCATTTGCATGGGTTACGAGTTCTAAATAATAGTACCCTTCCTCTAACTATAAAGGATCTTTGTCGACTCAAAACTATAGAAATACTACTAGGCATTTGTGAGTTATCATCTAGGCCCTTTGTCTTCCTCTTCTTATTATAATGACTCCTTGCCACCTCTAGGTTGTGTAGTCATAACTAGATGCCCATGAATTACCATCCAGGGCCCTTCACCTACTTCTTCCATGAAAGTTAATGAAAACATTGTGTCGATGGTTCCAAAGCTAAATACTATACCAACAAAGACTAAACTAGCTCAATCCATAATCGAAAAACCTTATAATTTAGCAAACCAATTGATAAAACCCCTACATAGATTTCCATATTAGAACTCTTACAGACATCTGATGTCCATAAAACTATTATGAATAACCTTTTAAAATAATCTATTGTGCCTATTGATATTAACCCTAATTAGTTCTAGAACCTAGTTAGACATTCATCTTCATTTCAACAAATCACATTTGATCAAAAAGACATGTCCAATCTTGCCCCAAACCACAATAACCCACTATACATAGAGATAATCATTATGGATCACAAGATCAACCAAGATATTATAGATAATGATTCAAGGCTGAACATCATATCTCTCAAGTTGGTATGACAATTGGGCTATATGGATAAGGACATTCAGCTATAGACTATTACAATCAAGACTTACGACAACACCGAGAGGGAGTCTTTAGGTATAATTTTGTTTTCAGTCATGGTTGGGTCCATTTATTATCACACATTATTCCATATTGTGGATATCGAACTTCCTTATAACATACTTCTTGGTCATCCTCAGATTCATGAAGTACAAGTAGTTGCTTAAGTTTTCCCAAGATGGGATCGAGGTTACTATTTCCATTGATCAATAGCCATATGAATATTGCAAACATCTTGAAGTTGAGTTTCATAATTATAACTATTACGCAGGTTCTGAGTTCATTGTGAAGAAGAACAAATCCATAATACTTATCTATTATCATTAAGGGATACATGATACTCTATTTATGACCCTTGCCTATCATTTGTAAATATCATGGCATGAAGGGCTTTCCTCAATATTCATATCTATAGTATATAGTTAAACATAGTCTTTAATTTCCATGTACCTGATGGTATTTAGGAAACACCTAATATTTTACTTTGTATTGAATCTTAGGAATCCATCCATCCATTTAGTTTTGTGGTGTACCAATTAATAGTTATTGTTGAGAAGTTACCTCTAACTTACCCTTGAAACTGTGTTAAGTGGGTTATGGGAAAAGTATAATCCTCCATAGTTAGCACTTTGAAACATTGTGCCATTACTATCCAATGGAAAATCACATATCTTTGAAAGCCTACAAATCAATCAAATCATTATAAAGTATCTTCCTAATATATTTTTTTTCAAATAATTAATTAAAATATTAATTAAATGTGCACTTTTATTTCTACATATTGCTTACTTCTCTTTTTTATAGTGCAGATTATGTTGACCAACATTGACACATTTCTATTATGTGTGACTCAACTAGATCAACCAACATCAACCTAGTTTACTATGTTTGAATAGAATAAGTCAATGAGGTTTTCCTCGTGCTTTTATCTTTTACTTATTTTCCTTATTTTTAGATTGCATCATTGATTTTATAGTAATTCTCCCCATATTCATCTAAGTTAACTAGGTTGATCTTATAGGTTTCCAACATGCTATTTCTTCATGTTTGTCTAAGTAAGTCAACCCGGCCGATTTTATAAATTTACTTCCTTCTATTTTTTCATGTCTATCCAACTAAGTTGACCATATTGATCCCCATACTATTTTCTCTTATCATATGTCCAACTAAGTTAAGAAGGTTAATCCTATAGATTTATATCCTATTTTTTCTTCTTGTATGTCTAACTAAGTAAACTAGGTTAATACTATATATTTCCATATTGCTTTTTATTCTTGTATGCCCAATAAATTTGACCTTGTCAATCTTGTAGGTTTCCATCATGTTGTTTATTCATATCTTTCTAACTAAGCTAACCAAGTTGATCTTTTCTTCTGAAATGTAATTGGCCCTCATTACATGATACTCATTCTTGTGATGCTTCAGCTCCATTTCTTTTCTCTCCTCTCATATGATATATAAATGCCAGACATTTTGGCTTTTGTAAAAAGAATCCACACATGATATGGTGAAGCCATGTTGGTTTGATACTATATTTTATCTTTGAAATAAAATTTGTAATCTAATTTTGAGTTCACAAGCTATCTTTTCTAAGTGTGTGAAGTGGTGTATAGCAAAAGGTCAAGTGATTAGTATCTATCCTTGATTTCTCCAACTCTTCCATGCTTGATGCAAGGAGTTATCACTCTAATAGGTGACATGAAGTTTAGTCAAGTGAATTTATCTATATCTAAGTGTAAGGAGTAGCCTTAGTGGCTAAAATCTGACCTTTGGTTCACTCACCTTGACTAGTTCAATGCATATCCAATCCATGTTTGAAATACTAATGTTAGAGCAATTCAAGATTTTGAGACTAGTGTTGTGAGTCATGTTTTATAGTGCACTTGTATGGCAGTCTAGTGGAGATCATTATGTTGTATCACCTCATTATATTAGTCTAGTTTCATGTCTCTTTTTATCTCTTTCCACCCTAGCAAGCATGTAGTGTAGGTGATAAGCAAGCAAAGTTATATCTAGGGAGTTAGACTTTAAACCTAGAGGTTTACCTCTATCATACATAACCCACAAGGCTAGAGGTAATATAATTTTACCCAAATATTAAATTAGGCTTGAACAACCTTTCCTCCCCCAAAAGTAACAGTCATATTTGGGACAACATTTGAACTATTTTGGTCTTACAGACCAAAATTGTATCTTCCATTTTCAAAAAATTGTCTTAGACATTCAGATTCCTCATTTTCAAAGCTTCTCAAAAAATCTATAAACTTTGCAAGTCAAGTTCAGTGGATTTTACATGTTGATTTCTACAGACTTTCTATCTTTAGATTCTATAGAGAGGGTTATTTATACAGGTTCAAGGCCTTCTGCAAGTGGTTTCATTCAAAAGAATTGGTTTTCAACACTTGGTCATTTTATGGGATTGGTTTAGAGCTTCAGTTTAATCAAAAATCTCCATTGGCAAACATCTGAATGCAAAAAGAGACTTAAACCATTGAACTATTGAACCATTGAACCACTTTGGTTCAAAAGTTCAACGGGTTCAAGGTTCAATGGCAGGTTCAACCAAAGGAACATTTCAATGGCTCAGTTCAACCAAGTGGTTCAATGCTTTATTTCACTCAGTGTCTTTTGGTTCAACCAAATAGTTCACTCAGTTGGTTCATTCTTTCAGTTCATCCTTTGGTTCAACGTCTACAGGTTCAACATCAAGGTCAAAGACATTTTTCAAAGCTTTGTTTGAACCGTTGAACCAAAACTTGGTTTAACATCTTGGTTCAATGAACAACTTCAACAGCAGGTTCATTCACTCAGTTCATTTGATTGAACCATTAGCTTGAACCATTTTGGTTCAAATCCTTGGTTTAACTGATTGGTTTAATGAATAGGTTCAACTGTTGCTTCAACCTCAATGTTCCTGTTGGTTCAAAGGCAAGTTCATTATGTTCAGTTCATCGGCTTGTTTCATTCATTGAACCATCAGCTTGAACCATTTTTGGTTCAACCGATTGGTTGAACGTCAAACTTCAAAGGAGAGGTTCAATGTAGAGAGAGACTTCTCGAATGACAAGTGCCCTTACGGAGGACACTTAATCCATAAAAGCACCTATTGGAAGGATTATTTTTCAAGTAAGCCGAAAGGTAATTCTTTCAGATTTGTTTAAGGCATATTAAAATTGGCTAACACTTAATTCCTTTGGACTTTTGTCTGAAGGAATTCCTTAAGACAAAAAGTTTAAAATAATTCTAAGCAAATGCAGGCAAAGTTTGAAGACCAATCAAAGCCTTTGCAGAACAAATTTCTGCAGACTTTTGTCCACGAGAATTTTCCCCAGGCAAATTATCTGCGAGAATTTTTTGAGGGACAAATGTCTACATAAATTACCCACGGGAGAAAACACCTGGGGAAAATATCCATGGGGAACATTCATGGGAGAAAGCCTAGGGAAATATTTATATGTGGGAACTGCTAAGGCAAAAGGTTGCCAAAGGAACCCGAAGGGCAGGTGCCCATGCGAGGGACTCTCGACGGCCAAAGTAAAGGGCCCTTTTTGACCCATTCAAGGATCACTTCTTAAGGCCCAAAATGGTAAAGTCGAAAGCCAAAATAAGACCAAGGGGTGATGCCCCCAAAGACATCAAATTTAAGATAGTGAACTAGCCGTTGAGATCACATTGACGGGCATGTAAACGTCAATTTTAAAGACAGTGAAATAGTTGTTGATCCTTTGAATTTATAGACCCGAATGCATTCCCAACATTCAAGACCAAAACTAGTTGAAAGTGAGGAAAGATAGAATAATGGATGAATCTAGGACCTGATTCAATTAACCAAAAAAGGAGGAATGATGAAGACAAGATCAGATTGCCAGGTGGACATTGAAAGTTGTAATTTTTCAATTGCACGGCTTGTTTATCTACATCAAAAAGATCAAATGGGTAAAAGGCCCCAAAGTTCTAGCTTGTCTTCCTAACAGTTCCCAATGCATCATGATGTATTACTATTCCAAAGTCCTTCTTGAAGTGGCTATATAAGGGATTTCCTTTCATTGTAAAAGGATCTATTTTTTGACAATCTAAATGAAAATTTGCCCAAATTGAGAGGCATCATTGAGACTTAATGCTCAGTTTTCTGATCATATTTTGTTAATGGAATAAGAGATCAAGGGAATTTTTTAGACTTTGTGCTGTGATATATTTTCTATTCCATTAATTTAACAAGCAAAATTAGTAAAATTAGTCAGGATGGTGTCTTGAAGAATCAACTGTGGAGAGACTTTGTGCCACCATAGCTACCTTCAGTGTGTTTCCTTTTTATTGCTGTGTAAAGGACTTTGATAAGACTTTGAGCTTTCATTGCCCTTCATATATTACTCTTAAGCATTTCAGGTAGAGACTTTGTGCTCTGTCTCAATTTGCTAGTTACCGTACTCTCAATTACATTCTGCTTTTATTTCCAAGAGTATTCTTGTGGCTAGATAAATAGTTATTTTGAAAGAAGATGAGAGCTATCTGTCATTCCCTTGAGTTTGTCCTTTGTTTTGTATACATCATCTCTGAAGAAAGAGAGATGGATGTTTGGTCCTATCCCTGAGTATTTTTTTTTGTTTATACATATACATAACATATCCACAGGGAACCTCCCCTTGATGAGAGGAGAGAGCAGTCTCCTTATGATGTGATAAACTTGCACATTTGGACAACTAATCTTCCTACTTTGGCTGATCAGACATATTTTGTTTACCAGTATGCTGATAGACAAAATATTCAACCAATAGTTTTTGGCGACTCTGCTGGGGATATACCCATTATCCATTTATAGCCTATTCATTCACCTCCACACTCATAGGGAAAAATGAACACTTTAAATCCTCAAGCTTTAACTGAAGCAAGGTTAATTCTTTTCCACTTTTGTTTTACAATTTGGTAGATTCAAGGTATACACGAAGCCAAAGGGCTAAAGGTATCATTGACCCTGTGTTTAAGCTGGTACAACAAAATGATTTTGATATGTTTCCTTCACCATCTCATCTCCAAAAAACCAAGAGCTTCCCTCCTACTAAAGCCAGATCTCCATTATCAGATGAAGTATCTACTTCTACTATTGATAAAGCTGTACCTATAATTACCCCTTTGAGATTTGTTATCCCTCCTTTTTAGAATCCTATAATGGCAGTTCAAGGCCCCTAGGGTAATGCTTTTGGTCCTCTCAGTCTTACTCCTCCTCTATGTGAGCTTCCACACAGTTCTACGAAGAATTTCCCTGAATTCTATGGTGATGGCAAAGTTCATCCTAATGAACACATTGCAGCATTCAGTATAACTTGTGGAGTAATCGGAGTAGAATTTGAAGATGTAGCAGTCAAAATTTTTGTTGAAACACTACAAGGTGCTGTTGCAGATTGGTTTTACCATCTACAAGCTCAGTCTATGACTGATTGGAATACCATGAAAGCTATGTTTGAAGCCAAATTCAAATATGTAGAAGATGCACATACACTTCTTGCTCAACTTACATAGATGAAGAAAGAGCCTCATGAGCCTATGAGAGACTTCATAGCTAAATTTGATAAATTGAGAAATAGAATACCTATAATTGATAGACCTACAGTTGAGAATCTCAAATGCTTTTTCATTAGTTCTCAACTACCTGAAGTCAATTTTCTCTTGAGACGTGCTAGCCAAATAGATCTCGCTGTAGCTTAACTTTTGGCCACTAAAGTAGAAGATGATCTCATCTTAGCAAAGAAGATAAGAAGAGATCCAAATAGAAACAGAGCTTCATCATCTTCTGAATTTGTATCTACAAATACCACATATCCATTGGTGCAGAAATTAGCAAATGAGTTGCTTGCTCTTAAAAAGCAAATGGCTCAAGGAATGTCTTTTGCTCCGACATACAAAAGGACATTCCCAAATTAGTCATATCAAGGCAATGTTGTTAGAAACCAAGGACAACAAAATCACCTTCCTCCCCCACAAGGAAAACTTGCCCTGGAAGCTCCTCCAACCAATTCAACAATGGGATATCTTGAAACAGAATCAAAATTCTCTTATCAGCCTGAATTAAATCAATAAAATGACATTGATATCATTGAAGATAGTCAAGAAGAATAAACTGGTGACTCCCACATTGGTTTCCTGAATTACCAGGATGAACCTGAAAGCAAATGAGAAGCTTTAGATGGATCATATGTAGTGTTTACTAGGTCTAAGAACCAGTCAGTCTAGCAGGCTGATAAAGAGCAGATAGAAGAGCAATCACAACCAGCAGTCACAATTGTCAAGCATGGGATAGCTCTGCCTTTTCAATCAAAAGATCTGGTCATTACTCAAAAGGTAAATACATCTATTGCGCCTTCCCCTTCTATTTCTAATTTGTAAACCAACTAACCCCCCATCCCTCCTAAAATTTAGAAAGTTGAAGTACCTTTCTCTATACCTAGCTTGATTTAGCCATTTGGCATAATTGATCATGTCAAAAAGACAAAAATATAAATGTCTAAATTTGAATACTTGCAGTCTAATCTGGATCAAATGAACAAGCTAGTTCAATACGTTAAAAATCAGACCATCTCTGCAGGAAAAAAAGATAAAAAAGTAATTCTAGATTCTCTAAAAAATATGCCTATTCCAAATAATCTAATCATTACTCCTCTAAATACTCCTAGAAAAATAGAACCCTTCTATGTTTCCCTATTAATCAATGGCCACAAGCTGAGTAACTATATTATAGACTCAGGCGCATCTAACAATGTCATGCCTGCTAAAGTCACAGAGTCTCTTGGTTTCACACTGACCAAGATGTTTGGGAGATGTTTCTCCATAGAGAACAAGCAAGTACCATTGCTGGGGCAAATCAAAGATGCTCAATTTGCATTTGCAGCCTTTTTGGACAAGAGGATTAAAATGATTGTATTAGTGGCTGACATCCCAGCATCTTATGATATTTTTCTTGGATAAAATTTCTGCAAGGATGTGCGAGGAGAACTGAACATGGATCTACCTGAGGCAAGGATCCCTATCCAAGGCATGATGAAAAGATTGCTTCTTGAAAATGAAGCAAAGTATGTAGTTACCAAGACGTCAGCTCTTAAAGCTCAAATCCTTTTTAAATTTGCAAGTATGGGTAATTACTTTTTATATACAGATCATGAAGAAAGACCCTCCATCTCTAATGAGGGAAAGTCTGAAGTAAAGTTAGTGTCTAATGAGATTTGGACTCTAGAATTTGATGATAGTTGTTCCTCTACTAGTTCAGGAGCTAGGATTGTCTTGATATCTCCTCAAGGAGATATGTTTCCTTCATCCTATAAATTACAATTCAGTAATACTAACAATATGGTTGAATATGAATCACTGTTGTTGGGCTTGAAAGCTAATCAAG
Source organism: Torreya grandis (assembly GCA_037957365.1). Lineage (NCBI taxonomy): Eukaryota > Viridiplantae > Streptophyta > Pinopsida > Cupressales > Taxaceae > Torreya > Torreya grandis. The sequence goes on from JARHVA010001385.1 coordinate 2,440,994, forward strand.
AAAGAGGCATCAAGTTTCTTCATGCTAAAGGGGATGCCAAATTAGTGGTCTGTTAAGTGAAAAATTTATATCAGACCAAGAATGAGAGTTTACGCCACTACCGTAACCTAGTTTGGGATCAAATTGAAAGATTTGATGCTTTCAATATTTTTGCCATTCAAAGAGAGTCCAATGATAGAGCTGATGCACTTGCTATTTCATGAACTCTTTTAATTCCTCATTCTGATTTTAAAGAAGACAAATATACCATTAAGCTAGTCTATAGGCCAAGTGTTCCTAACAATGGTGATCATTGGAAAATATTCAATGATGATCATCAGATCATTGCTTTCTTGGAACAAAAATACAATTTTAAACATCTATATTTTGAAGGCAGTGAATCTCAAAAATCTAAATCTGTTTCTGAATCCAGTTCAGATGTAAATGAAGAGTTCCTACAACTTAAAGGAAACAAAATTCCTAAAGGCCTAGTTTCTCTTGAAAAGCTGTTGGATAAGCATGATAGATTCATCAAAGAATAGCAAATAGATTCAAATTTATCTCAGGGATTTGACTAAGTAAATCTGACCAACAAAGAAAATCTTAAAATGGTCAACATTGGTAAGTGCTGCACACCTGAAGAAAGATTCAAATTCACTTCTTTGCTTCATCAATACATTAATGTCTTGGCATATTCATATGAATATCTAAAGTCTCTCAGACCTAATAAAATCTGCCATCATATTCCTCTCAAGGCTGATTCAAAGCCCTACAAGCAAAAATCCAGACAATACAATACAAAAATTTTAGGTACTGTTATGTCTAAAATATAGAAAATGTTAAATGCTAGAATTATCTTCCCAATCCATCATTCTACATGGATTGCAAACATAGTACCTGTAAGAAAGAAAAATGGTGAAATTTGCATTTGTGTAGATTTCCAGAATCTGAATCAGTCATCTCTAAAAGATAATTACCCTTTGCCAATCATGGACCAAGTGCTTCAAATAGTAACAAGATCAGAAATGTTATCAATGCTGGATGGCTTTTTAGGTTATAATCAAGTTGGAGTTGTTGAAGCTGACCAACACAAGACTACATTCATCACGCCTTGCGATACATTTGCATATAAAAGAATGCCTTTTGGATTAATAAATGTTGGTGCTACCTTTCATAGAGCTATAGACATGGCTTTCAAAGATGAGATTGGCAAATTCATAATGGTATATCTTGATGACTTAACTATCTTTTTCAAAGCATCGATCTGATCATGTACGCCACTTACAATAACTGTTGGAGCGCTGCAAGCAGAATGCTATTTCCTTGAATCCTAAGAAGTCTATTTTTGGAGTGACAGAGAGAAAACTCCTTAGACACATTGTGTCCAAAGAAGGCATAAAGATTGACCCAGACAGAGTCAATTCTATTCAAGAGCTGAATTTGCCTACAAGTAAAAATGATGTTCACTCTTTCTTCAAAAAAGTGAATTTCTTACGGAGATTTATTCCTAAATTTTCTATGAAGACAAGACACATTGTGAATATGATGAAAGAGAAAACTATCTTCAGCTGGAATAAAGAAGGTAAATCAATGTTTCAAGATATCAAGGTCGCCATTACTCATGCCCCTAGCTTTGTTTGTCAAGATTACTATAAAGATTTCATTACATATAGCTATGCATCTGAGCATACTCTTTCAGTGATTCTTGTCCAACAAGACAAAGAAGGTATGGAATCCCCTATCTCTTTCATGAGTTGCCCTCTTAAAACCCATGAAATGAAGTATTTAAATATAGAGAAGCATGCCCATGCCTTGGTAAAAGCAGTCAAACATTTCCGTTTCTATATTCTGAATTCACATACTACAGCCTTAGTTTCTGACACTACAGTCAAGTCTATATTAACTTAGCAAAAGTTTGGCACAAAGAGAGGTAATTGGATTGCAAAGATCCAAGAATTTGATCTAGATATCAAGCCAATAAAGCTGGTCAGAGGTAAAGGCCTTTGTCAATTAATGGCTGACACTAAGCCAAAAGATACACAGCGTGAAGAAGCTAAAGTGGAAGATGCGCCAATAGTCCTTTTTGTCTCCACTACCAATGAATGGTACTCAGATATTCCCTATTTTTTAACTTATGGTGAATGTCCTACTCATTTGTCTTACAAAGAAAGGAGGACTATCAGGTTAAAAGCTACCAATTTTGTCCCTTGGGATAACAGCCTATACAAGAGAAGTATAGATGGAGTTTTCCTTTACTGTGTAGATAAATAACAACAAACCCAGCTCTTGAAATCTTTCCACAATCTAGCTTATGGAGGACATTTTTTTGCCCCTGTGACTACTCACAAAATTTTGCGAGCTAGATATTACTGGCCAACTCTTTTCCAAGATGCACATAAGTGGGTGAGGAAATGTGAACTTTGCCAACAGTTGGTTGGAAGACCCAATTTGTCTGCCCTATCTCTCAAGCCAGTAATCATAGAGGAACCTTTCCAATAATGGGGACTTGATTTTATTGGGACAATAAATCCATCTTCAAGTGCTAGACATGATTATGTCCTTACAGCAACTGATTATTTCACCAAGTGGGTAGAAGCAATCCCAACTAAGCATGATACTTTAGAAGTTGTATGCAACTTCCTCAAAGAGAATATCATTTCCAGGTTTGGGTTTCCGCTCAAAATTGTTACTGATAATGCAGCTTGTTTCACCTCTCAAGAAATTATGCAATTCTATTTTCATTATGGAATTACGCTCTCTCATTCTTCTGATTATTTTCCACAAGGGAATGGACAAGCTGAGTCCAGTAATAAAAATTTGGTAACTATTATTAAAAAGCTAGCAGGTGATAATCAAAGGATATGGCATAAAGCATTGGTGGATGCTCTATGGGCAGACAAGATCATGCCAAAGAGGGCAATTGGTATGTCCCCTTTTCAACTTCTTTATGGTATTAATGATGAGATACCAATCACTTTCGAGTTACCAGCCTTGAGATTGGTGAAGGCCATTGAAGATCAGACATATGAGAGTTCTCTTGACAAAAGAATCATGTGTCTGACTCATCTGGAGGAACAGAGAACCATGGTGGTCGATAGAATTGATGCTCATCAAAGTCTGGTAAAGAAACTTTTTAATCAGAAGGCTAGAAATCATGATTTCAGATTGGGGATCAAGTCCTGTTGTGGGACAAAAGAAGAGAACCAAAGGGGATGCATGGAATGTTTGACTCCCTTTGGAGAGGCCCATTCATAATTAATCAGCACATGGGTGAAAATAGCTTTTTATTGAAATACAAAAATGGCACACTCTTTTCTCTACCCCACAATAGGCAGCATCTAAAACACTTCAACTCTTGAAGTATCAGATCATTGCCTCTGTATATATGTATATTTGTACAATTTTTAATTCTATTTTGTTTTTTGTTTTTTTTTTATGCCTTTCATTTCTGGGTAACATGACTCTGAAACCCAATGGTACACTTGAAGACACTCGAGATTCTAGATTCTACTCCTTTCAATTCATTTTACAATTGACAGAAGTTCCTCAACTGGAGCTAGCTATTGTCCCCCAAAAGTAACAGTCATTTTTGGGACAACATTTGAACTATTTTGGTCTTATAGACCCAAATTGTATCTTCCATTTTCAAAAATTTGTCATAGACATTTAGATTCCTCATTTTCAAAGCTTCTTAGAAAATCTACAGACTTTACAAGTCAAGCTCAATGGATTTTATATGTTGATTTATACAGACTTTATATCTTTAGATTCTATAGGCAGGTTTATTTATACAGGTTCAAAGGCTTCTGTAAGTGGTTTCAGTCAAAAGAATTGGTTTTCAACACTTGGTCATTTTCTAGGATTGGTTCAGAGCTTCAATTCAATCAAAAATCTCCATCAGCAAACATCTGAATGCAAAAATAGACTTGAACCATTGAATCATTAAACCACTTTAGTTCAAAGGTTCAACAGGTTCAAGGTTTAATGGCGGGTTCAACCAAAGGAATAGTTCAATGGATCGGTTCAACCAAGCAGTTCAACGCTTTATATCACTTAGTGTCTTTTGGTTCAACCAAATAGTTCACTCAGTTGGTTCATTCTTTTAGTTCATCCTTTGGTTCAATTTCTACAGGTTCAACAACAGGTTCAAAGACATTTTTCAAAGCTTTGTTTGAACCGTTGAACCAAAACTTGGTTCAACATCTTGGTTCAATGAACAAGTTCAATAGCAGGTTCATTCACTCAGTTCATTCAATTGAACCATTGGCTTGAACCATTTTGGTTCAAAGCCTTGGTTCAACTGATTAGTTCAACGAATAGGTTCAACTCTTGGTTCAACATCAAAGTTCCTGTTGGTTCAAAGGCAAGTTCGTTATGTTTAGTTCATCGACTTGTTTCATTCATTGAACCATCGGCTTGAACCATTTTTGGTTCAACCAATTGGTTCAACGTCAAAGTTCAAAGGAGTGGTTCAATGCAGAAAGAGACTTCTCAAAGGACAAGTGCCCTTGCGGAGGACACTTAATCCATAAAAGCATCTTTTGGAAGGATTATTTTTCAAGTAAGCTGAAAGGTAGTTCTTTTGGATTTGTTTAAGGCATATTAAAATTGGTTAACACTTAATTCCTTCAGACAAAAAGTTTGAAATAATTTTAAGCAAATGCAGGCAAAGTCTAAAGACCAGTCAAAGACTTCGTGAAACAAATTTCTGCTGACTTTTGTCGACGAAAATTTTCCCCTGGCAAATTGTCTGCGGGACAAATGTCCGCTGAAATTACCCGCAGGAGAAAACACCCAAGGAAAATGTCTGTGGGGAACGTTCATGGGAGAAATCCTGGGGAAATATTTGTCCACGACAACCGCCAAGGCAAAGCGCTGCCAAAGGACCCCGAAGGGCAGGTGCCCTTGCGGGGGACTCTCGGCGGCCAAAGTAAAGGGCCCTTTCTGACCCATTCAAGGATCACTTCTTAAGGCCCAAAAGGGTAAAGTCGAAAGCCAAAAGAAGACCAAGGGGTGATGCCCCCAAAGACGTCAAATTCAGGATAGTGAACTAGCCGTTGAGATCACATTGACGGGCATGTAAAAGTCAATTATAAAGACAGTGAAATAGCTGTTGATCCTATGAATTTATAGACCCAAATGCATTCCCAGCATTCAAGACCAAAACCAGCTGAAAGTAAGGAAAGATAGAACAATGGATGAATCCAGGACCTAATTCAATTAACCAGAAAGGAGGAATGATGAAGACAAGATCAAACTGCCAGGTGGACATTGAAAGTTGTAATTTTTCAATTGCACGGCTTGTTTATCTACATCGAGAAGATCAAATGGGTAAAAGGTCCCAAAGTTGTAGCTTGTCTTCCTAATAGTTCCCAATGCATCATGATGTATTACTATTCCTGAGTCCTTCTTGAAGTGGCTATATAAGGGATTTTCTTTCATTGTAAAAGGATCTCTTTTTTGACAATCTAAACGAAACTCTGCCCAAATTGAGAGGCATCATTGAGACTTTGTGCTTAGTTCGTTGATCATATTCTGTTAATGGAATAAGAAAGCAAGGGACTTTTTTAGACTTTGTGTTGTGATATCTTTTCTGTTCCATTAATTTAACAAGCAGGATTAGTAAAATTAGTCACGAAGGTGTCCTGAAGAATCAACTGTGGAGAGACTTTGTGCCCCCATAGCTACCTTTAGTGCATTTTCTTTTTATTGCTGTGTAAAGGACTTTGATAAGACTTTGAGCTTTCATTGCCCTTCGTATATTACTCTTAAGCATTTCAGGTAGAGACTTTGTGCTCTGTCTCGATTTGCTAGTTACCATACTCTCAATTATATTCTGCTTTTGTTTCCAGGAGTATTCTTATGGCTGGCTGAATAGTTCTTCTGAAAGAAGAGGAGAGCTGTCTATCATTCCCTTGACTTTTTCCTTTGTTTTGTATACATCATCTCTGAAGAAAGAGAGATGGATGTCTGGTCCTATCCCTGAGTATTATTTTCTATTTATACATATACATAGCATATCCATAGGGAACCTCCCCTTGATGAGAGGAGAGAGCAGTCTCCTTCTGATGTGATAAACTTGCACATTTGGACGACTAATCTTCCGACTTTGGCTGATCAAACCTATTTTCTTTACCAGTATGCTGATAGACAAAATATACAACCAACACAACCATCTCTATGGTGCAAGATTTGGTGACAATATGACCTAAGATGATGATTGGATAGAGAATGATTAGACATGTTTTGAGTTCATTGTGAAGAAGAACAATGCCCATTATATGATCCATTCTGTTAATAATTATAGTATTTTTTTAAACATATAACAATACGTTATTCATAATAAAATTTATAATAATGGTGAACCTCATTGCTGGCTTGTCGTAGCTTGAACCGTTAGTTGTCCCACTTTGAACCACTCTCAGTTTCTTACAGCCACCTTGTTGAGAGAGGGTTGCAACCCCATGTTTCTCAGAGCGTTTTTTGGAGCGCACATAAACAACAAGCAATGAAATGAATTATACAAAAATTTAATCAAGAAATGTACAAAAATATGGGAAAAATAATATAGACTAATTCCCTAACAATCACAATTAACTTTGTTTTGAACCATTTTATTATGTCTTTCCTTTGTAGCTATTTTGTTTATTTTGGAAATATTTGGAGATATATAACACAGAATGAGGTAAGGGTTAAGATTGTGCTATTTCCTCTATTTCACAGAGACTCACTCTTATTATTAGTGACAAGTATCCCTGAAGACAAAGTCCTGGCACTGGGATTTCAAGGTTTTTAATATATTTTGTAATCAGGGAACACAAAACAAAACAAAAAAATGGATCTAGACTAAGAAAAGAACAAAATAAATTAAGGACTATGAAGGGCAAGCAAAATTCTATCAAACCCAAAAACAAAAATCCCCATTCCCTATTTCGTCAAATACCTTGTACCATCCCCATCCCTTTCCCTATACCCTGGTACCTATGGCTATTTATAGATACATCTAAATATCTTGTACAAAGTTAATGTGGATTATTTGGGAAGCGTGGTCCTACTATTGAGAGTAGACACCGAGAATTCTCAAGTCAAACAAATAGTTTTGGATAAACTTGTGTAAGAACACCGAAACAATGGATCTGATGTATAGAAACAAAATCTGATTAATTTCCATGTTTGTTACTCTTTTACAATACATGACGTCACCCTCAACGAGAGCATAGATAAGTCTATGCTTCAGAACGGTTCGTTTTGGCCATGGCCATGAACATCCCAACACGAAACCCTGAACTAGAAAAAAGTCGGTTAACTGGCAGGGTGCCCTAACACGTCTGAAGTACATAATCATAGAAACTTTAGTTTTCTTTTAATCTTATAAAAAAGGAATGAAAGCCAAGAAAAACAAAGCATGTTAACAAGATTTGCCTATCTGGGGGGCTGTTATATTTGAATCGTGCTCGAATTTGACTATCATCCTGGATTGGATATGAACATTTGTGATTCCAGGCATTGTTCGCACCAGTCCGCGGATCTGTGCTTCTTTTGAGTTAGGGTCATAAATGCCGGCAACGTCGAAAGTAGTGGTCGGCATATTCATCTAGATTTCTATAAACACTTACAGATGCCGATTCAGATAATTTCTACGGCTATAACAACCATGAGGAGCTTCTATGCTCACAAAAAATGTTGCATGGAAGGTTTACTACGCTACACTTAATTATAGAGAATTTGAGGATGCGTACACAAGAAGTTAGCCAAGGCAAAACCTTCTCAACTGTTCATATAACCACGAGGGAGAGAGAATCCAATAACATAGATGGATAATTATTAATGTTTAAACTAAATCTAAACAAGGGAAATGCATTTGTACTAAACATTAAGCATTCATAAATCAAATTAAAAAATATTAGACATTCAAATTGATAACTCTTTTAAAGTTGATTTTTCTCCTACAAGAAGTTAACGAAGGCTTTACCAGAAGGAATCTTCGTTATAAATGAGAATGATTTTTCTCGTCCACAGAAATGGTGCATGAATATATATTTTATTCACGCATAGTATACAGAATGGTGAGATACCGTGGTTGGCACGTGTGATTGGAAATGACACACATATGACGACTCTGCAATTGAACAAAATGCAAAACACGGAACATTAAAAAGTTTCTATCATTATTTTATGGAAATGCAGGGTTAACACTTAACTAAGTTCTATATATTATTTTAGTAAAATATAAAATATCGGAATCAATAATGTAACTTTTTATTATTGAATAAAATGTAAAACACCAAAATGTTAATGCATTAGTGATGTGACTTTCTAGTTTCTACTAGACAAAATACAAAACACCCAAAATTTTATTATTATCTTATTGAATTGGAAGGTTGACATCTCCAAAATACCAATAATGTAACTTTTACTACAAAACAAAATGCAAAACACCAAAAAACTGTGATACATCCATAATGTGACTTTCCAATCTCCACTAAACAAAACTAATGATATAACTTTCCAATCTCTACTAGACAAAACGCAAAACACCAAAATTTCTATCATTATCTTATCGAATTGCAGGGTTAGAATCCCCCTAAGTTTTATATTCTATTTTAGCACCAGATGTTTGTCTAAGCGCAACCGTTTGCACCACCTCAGCATGGAATTCCAGTACCCCCACCAACCATGGGACCCGCTTGTGACATGGGTGTTCGTCGACGCGTTTTAATGTTAATTTTTCAAAACGTAGAGTTGGGGGTGTGCATTTTGATTTAAAATGAAAATATAACTAAAGTCATGATAACCAGTGTCTAGGGTAGATTAATACGCCTTATTAAACGGACTCCCATGACGATGCTTTGTGTTGAGACAATCTATTTCTCCGGGTATACTGATTATCTATATCCATGCAAATTAGTGGCAGAATTTAAACTAATATTTCTTCATTGCTCTGCGCTGGAAAACCAGGGAAAGAAGACAATGCAGGAAGTATTATCGTTACCTTGGCTCTCTCACCACTCTGCCCTGTACAGAGCGAGTCATTTAGAACATCATCAATAAGGTTCGTTTCCATTCCGCCTTCAGAAATCATAATTTTTTATGGTGATTTGGTTGTTTTGTTTTTGCCTTAGTTTTATTGACTCCCTGTTCACAGACTTTTTCATCATTATCATCATCCTAACAAACCACTACATAGTTGGATGAAGATAAATCAACCAATAATTTAAGAAGAAATCATATAAAAATATATTCAATTTAAGACATTTTTTTAATCACATATCAACAAGTAATCCAAATTGACTTCAGGTTAAAAAATGTTTCTTTCTCCTTCTTCCCACTACACATAAAGATTGATTGAAGCTCCGAAAATGAAAATGCACAGCATTGAAAGCATATTAGTAAGAAATGTAACTGTGTTTGTAATTTCCCTGTCTGCTCTGCTTTTTAAGCAGGTTTATCAGCAACTCTAGATCGAATGGTTTGATGGCTGCAAGAGTGATAAGACGCGTGAGAGATATAGCATTGGAAAGAGCAGCAAAAATTACCACCAATGTAGTGCTGCTAAACAGAAAACGCCCCCAAAACCAAAGCGTTATAAAATGTACAAAAGTTAAATTTATTTTATTATAAATATTTAAAAATAAATCATAAATTTTGGAAATTATCTATTTTATTTTAATATTTTTTTCATTTAATTTTATTTCCAAATGAATTATCTTTTATCAAAGTTTATAGTAATAATTTAATTATCATGAATAAAATTTTTTAATTATAAATTAATTTTATATAATTTTTTGGGTTTTTTTAATTTTCATTTTAAAATATTTTTTATTGTCATAAATATTTCATTAAAATTACAAGTAATATGTATTTATCTTAATCTACACAAAAAATAAAGGTAAATTTTAACCAGAGTTTTAATATATAAATTTACTCTTAACTTAATTTTATTCATGTAAATCTTTCCAACTCCAATCACATCAAGCTTTCCCCTTTAAAAAATGAGAATATGAAATTCAATAAATTCATAGTATCTCATACCTCTTAATTCTTTCCAATCCAAATCATGACTCTTTACTAATATATCTAAATGATTTCTAGCAAGTAATAATTTATTTTCTTAAATAAAATATAATTTATTCACCCAACATGATTTTATCCATATCAATCTAAAAATAAAAAATATTTTATAACTAGAAATTTTAATATTTCTTAATGTTTCATTGAGTTTTAACCCAAATCAAAATTCTTCACTAATTTCTCTAAATTATTTTCATTAACATATTTTTTTTAAATAAAAATAATATTTATTTTGATCCTTATTCTCATGAAAAAAACATGGTCCTAGAAGATACTACCAAGAAGGGAATTGCTTATATATTTATTTTAATGGCTCAGATGGAATATTCAAAACACACACAATTGCAGGTGATATAGACATAATCTGGATCAAATTCAGTGATCCATTCATTGGATACAACCAATCAAAAAAACTAGCTCATTTATACAGTAACTCAATTGAACATGATTGGATACCAATACTATGTGTTGCTAAGCCTCTATAGTCTACATATAAAAATCGATCTCAAACAATTCAAAAATAATTTCCAATACAACTTGCATTTGCAAAAACAATACACAGATCACAAGGCCTCACAATGGATGGCATTGCATTTGACCCATCTAGCGTAACACACCATGGTTTAGCATATACAATACTTTCGCATATACAAAATATTGATTCTCTTTACATACTCCATTATCAATGAAGAATTTCAACGTGAAAAACAATATTTCAATAGAAACGTGGTGCTTATGAACTAATGCCAAATGGAAACTAGAAAACTCTCCAATTAACATAGACAAAACATATTATACTCTTAACTCATCATTGAATACAAGAAGCCTACAAGCACACATTGAGGATGTAATCAATGACTATGATCTAATTCATTGTGATGTATTGTGTTTCCAAGAAATGCATATATTATGTATTGAAACAAATAATATATCAAAAAAGTTCAATTGCATAAAAAATGGCTCATGTTCATGGAATTGTAATTTGCATTGATAAATATATTGCCATTTGCAAAACAATGCAATACAAGACAAATAATGTGGAGGCCATACTAACAATCATAAGCACAGATAGCCAAAAAATGTCAATTTTCAATTTATACATAGCTCTAAATGCTAATATCTTAGACATCATATCCATAATTGGCAATGTATTCACTAATCTTAAAAAAAAATCAAAGACATATATAATAGGAGACTTTAACATTGACATCAAAAAGCAACACAAGAATGCACAAATATTAAAACATTATATAGAAACTCAAAGTATGCATCACTTAATCGATAACCAAGAAACAATGTCAACACCTATTATTAACCACGTATGGTCAAATATACAAATGAAAAATATTATATTTACAAAATTAATTGTTATTAAAGCGATCATAACACTATTTGCCTAGCCATATACAATAAATATGCACATGAATAATAAAACATCTATTTGAACATTATTATAT
>JARHVA010001385.1:2460000-2472500 GCA_037957365.1 Torreya grandis
ACTTAATGTTTGAGAAGTGTACGTCTCAAAAATGATAAATCAATACTATCTATAAGCATTAGCAACAAGTACCTGATTAAAAATTTCTTATGTGAACATTATTTTTCACACACGAATAGGTGAAAATATTCTCTTTGAAACTCTTTATTTTTAATTTTTACAAAAAACAAATATGGACACGATTATGTATCTAGGTGAGATACGATCAAAATAGACCAACAAGATCTAAAGAGTTTCTTTTACTTTATATATTTAGATAAAAATTGTTGTCAAAAGGTCTCATAGTCAGCTCTTTTTTATTTTATTGTTGACTTCCTAAAATCGAGGATCTTCTTATTGATCTATTTGTCATGTCTTTCAGTCGAGGATAGCCATGCCACTTCATGCACTTCTCTAAAAGGTCTTGCACACCCTGTGCGTGAAACACAAGCCTACATAACTTGTAATTTCATACCCTTTCGCATATATTGGTCAAAATTTTACTATTTTAATTTTTTCCTAAACTTTGAATGGCTTTGCCAATGTTATAGTAGAAATGATATCCCTGGGACCTCCAATTCTAGTTTCCCCAGACACTGATTGTTATATCTTCCTACTTTATCATCTACACATTATCCATATCAATAAAAGTATTAGAAATCCATTTTGTATTAAAATTATATGAAATGTAAACTTGTTAATAGGTTTTATACCTCCTTGTGGTATGGATTGTTAGGTGCAAGGAATATATTGCCTTGACTATTTATGGTGGGGTTTGAACTACCCCAAATGGCATACATTTCCTCCTAGGTATAATCACTCTTCCCCACATGAAAGTATCCATGTTGGCACTTGCATTACCCCCATTGATTTTAATTTTACTCTAACTGGTAAATTTGTTTAGTGCTATTTTTTGGTATTGAAACCAAGATTTATTTATACCTAGGCATGCATTGAACAAGCCCTTATCCAGAGTGGTTGAATGCAATTTTTACTTGCATATTAACGTTTTTAGTATATTCATCTTTGTGAATTAGAGGCATTCCCTGTAATGTCACAAAATAAAAGGGGATTTTATTAGTAATTTAAAAGCACACAAAATATTTTTTGTGTGGACAATTATATATTCATTTTATTTGAAGTTGTCTATTTATATTGTGATTTAAAATGGAAGAATTGGGTGAAATTTGCAAGGGTTTCATCATATGTAGCCATGATAATTATTATTTCAACTATGTTTTTCATGGTCAATAACCTCACAACCAAATCAAATAATTCTTCCAATCTCCTCCATTATCTTATTCATGAAGGGAATAATTTCTTAATTTTAGTGTTTCCCTCTTCTATTGTTGTTGTTGGCTTCATGGTGAAAAGATTTGAACACAACACCTTGTGGTAAAATATTTATTCAAAGAAGATAAATAATTAGGAATTCTAATGTTCATGAATTATTTGTTTCTAAAGGCTGCCAAATGCTTGTGATTTATAGGCACAAAGTATATAAGAAGTAAACACATTATATGCATAACAATTTTTTGAATCCACACAAATTATTTTCATAAAATTAATAACAAGCATTGAAATCCTTAATCCTATTTATATTTTAAGGTAGGGACTCACATTTTGTGGCTCTTATTTCTAGTTACTCTTTTTAGTGCTAAGTTATAAACTTGTTTAGATTGGTTATTGATGTCAATATGATTTTTTTTATTATTGGTGGAAAAATTGTGTATGACATGGGAACACCTTTGATTATAATGATTTATGTTGACTTTAGATTTATATTAGTAGGTGGTAACAGTTCATCCTTTTCAATAATTGTCACATGATTGGTGCGAAAAAAATAGGGCAACTTTTTGGAGGCCATAAATTTTGACCGGTAGCTCTATTTGAGCTCTTCCACGTACCAAAAAAACCATATCAAAAATTAAATTTCTATCCCTAGGGAGTTATAACTACCTAAAAATGTTTTAGTTATTTTTTGGAGGCCATACATGATCATTTGAGGATCTAAAATTGTGATTTAATGATTTTTTCAAGTTTTTTCTATTTTTATAAATTGTATATTTTTAGAATCAGACTTCAACTTTAGTTGAATTTCATCGCATAGTCTAATTATAGTGTCCAAGATATTTTGAGATATTTTTGGGATATTTTGAGAGTTTTTAAGAATAGGCATTTTTTTTAGATTTTAGTTTTCTTGAATTGTGCATGTAAACTCTAAATTTTGAGTTGGGGATTATTTAAGTATGGTTTGGGTTTATATATATTAAAAATCAATTATGAGTATTGTTTAAAGATATTGGCCTATTGGTAATTTTTTTATTTTTGTTAGTTTTTGAGCTTATTGTCTGATATCAGAGTAAATTCAAATCTTGGAGGAGAGAATAATGGCAAGAGGACAAGGAGGTATGACATAGATCAATCGAACTATACAAGAGCTACATAAGAAATTTTAACAATTAACAGAGGTTATCACCAACCAATAGAGAAGATAAGGTGGTGATGAAGAAGACATAGATCATGATGAGGAAGTTCAACAAGAAGAAGAACAACAAGAGCAACCACCATCGATACAAGAGAGGATGGTTCAGGATTTAGAAGGAAGAAATAAAGGAATCAAGGTTGATGTTCCAGATTATGGAGGTAGTTTAAAACCATAAGAGTTGATAGAATGGATCAATAGCATGGAGAATTTCTTTGAGTGGAAGATTATGAGAGAAGACAAGAAGATAAAGTTTTCATGCATGAAATTGAAAGGTCATGCAATGATTTGGTTGGATCACCGACAGAAAGAGAGGAAAATAAAAGGTAAAGGGAAGATTAATTCATGGAAAAATATGGAGAAGAAGCTAAGGGAGAAAATTATTCTAATGGATTATGCATAAACCCTACATAGAAGATTTCAAAATTTAAGGCAAAAACATCATAGTATACAAGATTATATAGATGAATTTTACAATTTTTCCATATGAGTAGAGCATGATGAAACAGAAGAGAAAATGGTTGTAATGTATGTAAATGCTTTGAAATTTTCTATTCAAGATGAATTAAGCATGCATAGAATAATTTTTTTTAAAAACTAAATGGGGTAAAAAATTTATTCAGATCAACCAGAAAAACAATTATAGCTCTTTATCATGGTCAATTAAATGACTCAACTCCTATAAGAACTCAAACGACAACATCCTCTGATCTATGACACACTAGTTAGACCCCTGTTCAGAAGCCCATTTAGCAAGACGGTCCACAACTCCATTCCATTCCCTGGGAATATAGTTGAAAACCATAGAATCTAAGGACGTGCTGAGCTGGAGAGCCTATCAGAAAATCCCCGCCAGCTGCCAGTCCACATTCTAAAAATTTTGACTATTAAGCAGGTTAATCACAACCTGAGAATATGATTCACAAATAACTCACTTCCATCCATGCTGGTAGCACAATTGCATTGCTTGCAAGATGGCCATCGCTTCCATTATGTTATTGGTATGATAGCCTTTGAAAACAAAAAAAAATTGAATCTCCCCATCACTGTTACGGCCCACTCCCCCAATGCCAACCGCTCCCTTGTTACCTTTGGAGGAGCCATCAGTATTTACTTTGAGTGTCCCAACTGGAGGAGGCATCCAATGTCCACTCCGATCAACTGGCCGAGACCCCTGCCTAGTGTGCTACTCAGGCCAAGTGGGTAGCGTGCCCCTGGAGTTGGCCGAGTGCGCGCCCAAGAGTCTAGAATACATTGCACTATCCTCCACTCGCATATCATTCACTGTAAATCCCTTTGCCAATAGAGTTTTAGCCAGCGAACTACAAACTCTCAACCAGAGGGTGCTCTAATCTTGTTGGGCCTCCCTGAAGATGCACCTATTTCTTTCAAGCCATATATTCCACAGTATAAAAGCTGGCCCAGCTGCCCAAGCTTTCTACAGGATCGATGCCTTAGTGAGCGGATTACCTAAGCGGTTCCAAAATTTAGAAAGCGAGGCCACATGCCAGCACGAATAGCCCCACGCATTCCACCAAGAGTGCCATATCTGCTTAGCAAAGGGGAAAAGGAAGAATAGATGCACCCCATTTTCCTCACTTTGGTAGCAAAGGATGCATTTAGACGGACCCTGGAACCCACATTTGTAGAGGTTGTCCCAGGTAAGGCATCTGTTATAACCTAAAGTCCACATGAAAAAATTACATTTGGGCCAAGATAGGCTGCTCCAAATTTTCTTCCCCCACAGGAAATTAACTTCACCATACATTGCTTTCACCAGATTGCTATATCTTGCAGACATCGAATATTGGCCGGTAGAGTCACCTCCCCATGCCAGAGCATCAGGCCCTTGTAAGACGCTACATCCACGAGAGGCAAGGATCATAACCAACTCCTATTGCTCCTCCCTAGAGCCTCTTGAAGGCTAATCTAAGGAATTTTTCCATCTATACCTAGTGGCTATGCCTAAATTGAATTCTTCCTTGTAATAAGCAACTGAATTCCAGTCAGCTTCCTAAAAGGCATCACACAAAGGCTGCAGGTGTGGATGAGAGGATAGAAGTGGGGGTGAGCCATCTCAGGAATCTTCCCAGAATAGAGTCTCTGCTCCACTATGGTATATCTAGAACAAGCTGTGCTTGACTAATTGCGCCCCCAGTTTGAGAGTCTACCAAACCATGGACCCTCCCCTCTCTAAGGGCATCCTACAAATATCAACATAATCAACCCCTGAAAAGTATTTGAATGATAGAATACGAGCCCATAGCTAATCCTGATTAGAGCACCACCTCCAGTATAACTTAGTAGCAAGGGCTTGGCTGGCTAGAATAGCCGATCATAGCCCAAGCCCTCCATCTCTTTTTGGCCTACACACCATATCCCATTTGATAAGACTCCACTTGGTGCTCTGCAAGTTTCCATTCCAAAGAAACTATCGTGAGAGGGAATCAAACTCCTTAAGTAAGTACAAGGGGGCAGCTTGCACCATACATCGATAGATAGGCAGTGCCTGAATCATAGATTGCAGGAGTGTGACTCTTCCTGCCGTAGAGAGCCATATGTGGGTCCAATGTCCAACCCTCTGTTTGAGTTTCTCAAGAACATTCTTCTAGAATAACCTTGGTTGCCTTCCCACTACAATCGGGATCCCCAAATAGATGACCGAGAGAGCTTGAATTTGGAATCTCAAGGTGGCCACAATCCTCCTCTGAATAGGCTCAAGAGTGTTAAAGAAGAAAATGGAAGATTTATGGTCATTCATCTTCTACCCAGAAGCATCTAGATAGACATCAAGTGTGCTTCAAAAAGCCTCTACCTCCCTAATTCTCGCTCTCCCTATAAGGATAGTATCATCAACAAAATATAGGTGGGAAGTGGTTATTTCCTCTCCCCAATTCCAACCCTACACCCTGTTCTAGGACACTTGGGCCCTGATAAGCCTACCAAGACCTTCTGCCATAATTATAAAAAGATAAGGGGAGAGGGGATCACCTTGGCAGAGGCCTCTAGAAGCACCGAACAGCTTGGTGGGTTACCCATTGATAAGGACTGAATATGAAGGTGTGGTGATGTAGCTCATCACCCACTGGATCCAATCCTGATGAAAACCAAAGGCCAGCAGCACTTTTTGCAAGAATCTCCATCTGTTCCTATCATAGGCCTTCGCTAAGTCGAGCTTGAAAAACATGGATTTTTCTTGTGAGGTACTCATGGAGTGGATAGTTTCTGAGGCAATCACTACCTCATCCAGAATTTGTTTGCCAGCAACAAAGCCCCCTTGTTCCTCTGAAATGATGTCGGGGAGGCAGCCTTTTAACCTTTCTACAATGAGCTTGGTAATGATCTTATAGACCACATTGCAGAGCACAATAGGCCTAAAATGGTTCAGTTGATTCACCTGATCCTTCTTCAAAATTAGAACAAGAAAGGTAGCATTCAGAGCTCTCAACATTTCCTTGTTGGCAAAGGATTCTTGGACCACATTCAGGAGATCCTGGTTGATTATATCCCAAAATTCCTAATAGAATTCCACAGGGTATCCATCTGGCCCCAGAGCTTTGCCTCTATTCATGCTAAAAACCACTTTTTCTAGTTCCACCATAACAATCAACCGAAGAAGAGCCTCATTCATACCAATGGTCACCAAAGAGGGAATACAAGACAGCACTGTGTGTTCGGCCTCCACAACAAGAGGCAGGCTAGTGGAGAACAAGGCCAAATAGAAATTGACAGCTTCATTAGAAATAGATTGGGAATTAGTCATACGAGTCCCATCCATGCTGATCAGGGAGGTGATGAAATTTCTGTTCTGCTTGGCTTTGACCGACTTGTGGAAGAATGCCGTGTTCCTGTCGCCTTCTTGGAGCTAGTCTATCTGAGCCTTCTGCTTCCAAAAAATTTCCTCACGAAGTTCCCATTCAGCTAGCTCATTGCTCACAAGAGACTCTTCCGAGCGGAGATCTTCAGAAAATCCAATGTCCTTGATTTTCCGGGTGACCCTGTCAAGGCATTCTTGCGCCCTCTTCCTCATGGCGTGAAGGTTACCAAAGCTATTGATATTCCAATATTTTAGCTTCCTTTTGACATTCTGTAATTTTTTGGCAAAAGAGTACATAGCCGTACCATAGTTGGGTCCTCCTTGTTTCCACCACTGTGCCATCAAGTCCTAAAGGGATGCCTCTCTAAGCCACATAAGATAGAATTTAGAGGGAGCCTTCTTTGGCCCACAGATATGACTAGTAGCCAACTTGATCAGCCAATGGTCAGACTCTCTCCAATCAAGAATTTTTGATTCCAAGGAGGTGGAGCTTGACCACTAGTAACAGGAGACAAGAAACCTATCAAGCCACTCAGCTATAGCATCATCACCAGTTCTCCTATTGGTCCAATTGAAAATTCCATTAACAAGTTTCACATCTGACAGGCGAAGGTGGTCAATATTTTGCCGAAGGATCTCCGAAGACAGTGCCAACCTGGACAGCCCTCCTCTTTTCTCTTCAAGGTTGAGAACCATGTTAAAGTCCCTTGTTATAATCCATGATAGGAATGGATAACAGCTCCTAACAAACCTGATGTGATCCCATAACTTCTGCTACCCAGGAGGGTCCATAGGAGCATAAACATTAGTTAAAATAATAAGTTCCCTAGATTCCAAAGAGAAGGCCATCATTGAGAGGGCTGAGGTATCTGATAGCTAGTGTTGAGGTGTTATTTTGTCTGGATTCCAGCAAATGGCAAGTCCCCTCGAGCTCCCCAGCACACCCACACACTGGCTGTGACTGCAGTACCAAATACTCGGCTTATAGGCAAACCAAGACTCAACTGAAAGTTTAGTCTCCTGAACATAAAGGACGTCAGGAGAATGATTCAACACTAACTGATGCATATCTTTTATTCTGAGGAGGCTATGCAAACCCCTCACATTCCATGAGATAATAATCATTGAGTGGGTTTGGGGAAATGCTCATCCAGGGTCTTCACAACCCCTAATTCCACCAGCAAGTCCCCTGTGATATTAAGTCTGTCCTGATCCTTTCTTCTGCCTGTTCTTGATGGAATAGGGTCTGAAGCTTTTTTGAAAGGTTTTTGCATGAGACCAATCATTAAATTAGATCCTTTGTCCTTCTTGGAGTTCTCTGTTTCCATGATCACCCTCTATCTGCCACAATTGATGGATCCATGCCTCCAGGGCTGAAAGAGAAATATGGATACCCAGGAATTTACAAATTAGAGCATGAGTAGAGAGATAATCCACCTCCTCCTTCACAGCCTCTGGCTCAATCACCAAGACTGGGTGCTCCTGAGCTCGCTGGAAACAACCATTCACCCTTCTAATCTTCGTGCTCTCATTCATAAAAGATGCCTCCCCTCCCTGCAAAGACCCACCCGGCAAAGGCCGTTCCTCCCCAGGGGCTGCAAATCGGCCGCCCAAGCTTCGCTCACCACTCGCAGCCATTTCTATTTTGGTTTAGCATGCATAGAATAATTAACATAGAGGAGGCTTATCAATTAGATTTGAAGGTAAAAGAAAAGAAAAATAGGTAAAATTTTAGGATGTCTATTTGTCCAATAAGAGGTGGATCCCATATAATAAGGGGATGAGGTGGGTTTAATACCACTAGAGGTGGATTTAATGCCAATAAATGTGCATCATCATGTGGTGCAGAAAGACAAGATGATAATAGGTAAGGGTTTCAATACCAACAAAGAGGAAGAGGATTTCAGAGAGGACAAGGTTACAATGGTGCTAGAGGATGGTTTTCAAATAAATGCATATCTTATGTCTATTATAGATGTGGAGAAGAAGGGCATAGAGAGTTTGAGTGTCCAAACTATCAAGATCAAGTAAGGAGGCAAGAGGATTGCCTAAGAGTAAATCTAGTTGAGGCTAAAATAGAAGAGAAAAATACTAAAGTTGCACGAGCAGATGTTGGAGAGAGTCTCATAATGGGAAGACCCATGATCACTCGAAGGAAGAAACAAGTGTAGAATAAATAAGGTGGTGATGCATGGCTGTGATAAAATATTTTTTGAACAAGATGTACTTCAGGTGGAAAGGTATGCAAAGCAATTATAAATGGTGTTAGTTGTGAAAATATGATTTCTAAAGAAATAATTGAGAAACTAAATCTACAATGTGAAAAGCATCATATACCTTATCAGATTTGATGGTTTAAGAAAAGGAATGAGGTTATAGTAGATAAAAGGTGCTTAATCAAGTTTTCTATAGGAAAAACATACAATGATGAAATATGGTGTGATGTTATTCTAATGGATGCATGTCATATGTTATTGGGTAGGTTGTGGTAATTTGACAAGAAAGTAGTTCATGATAGAGCAAAGAACACATACATTTTTTGGAAAGGTGGTATAAAGGTATTTTTTATACCTCTTAATGAAGAAGAGAAGACAAAAATCATGCTCTGTACTAAAGAATTTATCCAAGATATGAAGGTAGCAGGTCTTTTTTATGCACTAGTAGCAAAGAATAAAGAAACCAAAATGGTGCCAATACCAACATAAGTAGCAAGAGTGTTGAAAGAATATGTAGATGTTATGCTTAATGAGTTACCATATGGTTTACCATCAAAGATAGATATTCAACATCACCTTGATTTGATTATAGGATCTTCTCTACCCAATCAAGTAGCTTATAGGATGAGTCTAATAGAACATACATAATTAAATAAACATGTTACTAATTGCTAAGGAAGAAAGTGATAAGGGAGAGTATGAGTCCATGTGCAACACCAACATTGCTAAATCCAAAGAAAGATGGAGGATGATAATGTGTGTGGATAGTAGAGCAATTAATAAAATTACAATAAAGTATAGGTTTCATATACCTTGTTTAGATGATATGATGGATGTCCTTGCAAGAGAAATATATTTTAGCAAGATTGATCTAAGGAGTGGTTATTATCATATTTGAATTCATGAAGGAGATGAATGGAAAACTACATTCAAGACTAGGGATGGCTTATATGAGTGGATGGTGATGCCATTTAGATTATTTAATGCACCTAACACATTTATGAGCGTGATGAATATAGTGCTGCAAGAATATATTGGTAAGTTTGTGGTTTTTTATTTTGATATTCAAAAAGACTAAATAAGAAAACTTACAACATTTGAGAATGGTAATAGATTTTTTAAGAAAAGAGAAGTTGTATGCAAATATGAAGAAGTACATGTTTGTGTAGAATAGTTTGGTATTTTTGGGATTTGTAGTTTCAATAGATGGTGTGAAAATGGATGAAGAAAAGATAAAGAAAATTATTAAGTGGCCTATTTCAAAAAGCATTACAGAGATAAAATTTTTCCATTGCTTAGTAAATTTTTATATAAAGTTTATTTAAAAATTTAGTAGTATTGTGGCACCAATAATAGATTGCATGAGATGGAAAGAATTTACATGGACTAGAATAGCCACAAAAGGCTTTAAATTTTTGATGAAGAAGATTATAGAAAAACCAATTTTAGGATTACTAGATTTTAGCAAAGTGTTTGAGGTTGATTGTGATGCTTCATTTGTGGGAATAGGTGCCATGCTGAGTCAAGAAGGAAAGCCAATAGCATATTTTAGTGAAAAATTGAATGAGGTCAGAACAAAGTATTTTACTTATGATGTTGAAATTTATGCAATTTTACAAGCATTAAGACATTGGAGGCACTATTTGGTTCCTAAGGAGTTTATACTATTTACAGATCATGAGGCTTTGAAGTATGTTAATACATAAAAGAAGTTGAATAGTAGGCACGCAATATGGGTTTGTTTCTTGTAGGGGTATACTTTTGTGTTGAAGTATAAATCAAGAAAACAAAACTAGGTAGTTGATGCATTAAGCAGGAGGGTAGCATTACTAACTACTATGGTGAGTGAAGTAGTTAGATTTGAAGCTATCAAAGAATTATATAATATTGATCCATATTTTGTTAAGATAATTGAACAGTGCATAAATCCATTAACAGGTGGGATAGATATTATTAATGATTAAAATCTTATACAATAAGGTTATCTCTTCAAAGGGAAACAATTATGGATTCCATTTGGGTCTCTATGAGACAATATAATAAGGGAATTTCATAATGGTGGTTTGGATGGATATTTTGGTGAGATGAAGATAATTTATTTGGTGGAAGAAAAGTAATTTTTCTCAAATATGAAGAGATATGTTAAAAGGTATGTTTCAAGGTGTAGAATATGTTAGGTTGAAAAATAACATACATAAAATATTGGAATTTACATACCCTTACCAGTTCCAAGAGGACCATGGAGAAATTTGAGCAGATTTTGTGTTGGGATTACTAAACACATAGAGAGGTAATGATACAATTTTTGTTGTTGTAGATAGATTTTATAAAATGGTTCATTTCATTGCATGTAACAAAACCAATGATGCCACTAAAGATGTAGAATTATTTTTTATGGATAT
Source organism: Torreya grandis (assembly GCA_037957365.1). NCBI lineage: Eukaryota > Viridiplantae > Streptophyta > Pinopsida > Cupressales > Taxaceae > Torreya > Torreya grandis. Next base: position 2,470,900 of record JARHVA010001385.1, read on the forward strand.
TGTGAGATTGCATGGTGTTCCAAAAACTATTACTTCAAATAGGGACATGAAATTTCTAAGTCATTTTTGGAGGACTTTGTGGAAGAAGATGGGTACTAATCTATAATTTAATAGTGCATATTACCCACAAATAGATGGATAAAAAAAGTTATGAATAGGATCTTGAGAAATTTTTTGAGATGCATAGTGGGAGAGAAGCCAAAGCAATGGGACTTGGCTTTGCCATAAGCTGAGTTTGCATATAATAATTTAGTGAATAGATAAATAGGGAAGTCACCTTTTCAAATTATCTATGGGAGAAATCCTATGGGTATTTTAGATTTGATACAATTTCCAATTGTAGATTGAATTAGTGATGATGTAGAAGCATTTGTAGCAGTTGTAAGAAGAAAGTTGCAGGAAAGTAATGAGAAATATAAAACAAAAAAAGATGTCAAAAGAATATCTAAGGTATTTGAATAAAGATATTTGGTAATGTTTTAATTTAGGAAATAAATATTTTTTTAAAGGCACATACAACAAGTTGAAATACAATAAAATTGAGCCATGTTAAATTGTGAAGAAATCAATGATAACGCATATGAGGTGAGTTTACCACAATTTTTTTTATATATCTCCAGTATTTAACATTTTAGATTTATATGAATTCCATGGAGAAGATGGTAAAGATGATGAAGATGAAGAAGTAAATTGGAAGCAACAGGGTCTTAAAAAAGAAGAAAGAGAAAATAATGCAGGTTTTGTATATGAAGACAATGAACACAAGGCAAGGGAATTTTAATGGGTATTTGGTGTAGTGGGAAGGCTTATAGGAAGAAGATAAAACTTGGATTACAAGATGAGAGATTAAGAATATTGAAAAGGAAATATGGTAGTAGTATAATCAGGCAAACTCGTTGGAATTGAGTTGTTTTCAACCAGAGAAGAATGATGTAGAAAACTTAGGGCAACCTTTTAGAGGCCATAACTTTTTATCTATAGCTCCATTTGAGCTCTTTCACATGCCAAAATGATTGTATCAAAAATTACATTTCTATCCCTAGGGATTTCTATCTAGCTAGGGGTGTTTTCAATATTTTTTAGAGGTTATACATGATCATCTAAGGGTCCAAAATTGTTATTTAATGATTTTTTTCGGCTTTTTCTATTTTTAGAACCAAACATCAACTTCAGTTAAATTTCATCCCATAGTCTAATTATAGTGTTTATAATATTTTCGAAGATTTTTGGGATATTTTGAGAGTTTTTAAGAATAGGCATTTTTTTAGATTTTAGTTTTTTTTTCAAGTTTTGCATGTAAACTCTAAATTTTGAGTTGGGGATTATTTAATCATGGTGTGGATTTATAATTATTTCAAGCAATCAATATGAATTAATTATGATTATTTTTTTGAGATCTTGGCTTATTGGTATTTTTATTATTCTTATTAGTTTTTGGGTTCATTGATGATATGAATGCTAATGTGCATTTTTGTTCCTGCCATGTGACAACATTATGATAGTAAATTTATTTTATTATAATAAAATCATACACATGAAATTATATGGGGCATTGAATGAGATGGAAGGGACATTACCTTTTTGGAATACAAATGAAACCC
>JARHVA010001385.1:2480000-2565000 GCA_037957365.1 Torreya grandis
AAATCTAACATGATTGGATGTTGTGAAGGAAGAGGATTTTCTCCAGTACTTAGATGCCTTTTCCTCTGCATCTCCTTTAATCTTATCTTTATCCTATTGAACTCTGTCCCATTCCTTCTTTTTCTCTTTTTTTTGTCGTTGTTTCATCTTCTCCAAATCTTTTCTTTGTCTTTTTAACTCTTTTATAGTTTTTTTTAATTCCCTCTTTTATTATTCAAGAATTTTATGTCTTCCTCTCCACTATTCTTTCTTTCTTTCTTAATTTTATCTCCTCCAAATCCTTCTTCCATACTTATTGTTGTTCAAGCAAGTGCAAGTACTCATCTGATGTAATAATTTGTGATTGTTTGCTCAACCTGATAATTCAATTGCTTGTATGAATTGTTCTCTCAACAACCCTATCAAATGGTAGCTTTAGGAAATTACTTAATTACCCATTCAATCACTTTCTTGGTTCTTCATTATCAATTTTTTCTTGTAGGTCTTTTACATAATTTTCTAATGGTTCCAAATTTGGAGCTTTGAGAAGACATTACTTCAATTCTACATAGTAATAAACTATTCCACTTGGAATGATAGGAGGAAAGGATGGCATATAAAGTGAAACATCATCATTCAATAGGTTAAAGTAAATCCCCATATTTGTAGATGAATCTTTCACCCATTACAATTGACTAACTTGTGTTGGCAAGCTCAATCCATCATCAACTGTCATAGCTTCTTGTCTTTGGATCACATGACTTAGTGTGTTATTTTATTATTCAACTTATGAACGTAGTTTTCATTTCCCTCACTATATTTTTATATCTATTTCCACTTGCTCTGCATGTTCACTTTGATCAGGCCTACTTGATTCCTTATTTTTTAATTTCTTGTTGATTTTGTTGGATTTATTCTCTTTTATATCTAGTTATTGCAAGCATGTTTTTGAATATTATTTCCTCCTCTTCCTACTCAACATTGATTTGCCCTAGTTGTTTATTTTTATTAATCCTTTCAGATTGTTCAATTTCTCATTGATTTTGATGGATTTCTTCCCTTCCATCTCTGGCTAGTGAAAGTATGTTTTCCACAACTATTTCCTCCTCTTCTTTCTAAACATTGAATGCATCACTAGGGCACATGTTTTTAGCAAGTGCATCTTGATTAAAAGTCTAAATACAAGTTATTATAAATCTATCTTTAATATTAGATGGATTCAAAGCTCTTTTGAAAGCCTTTCTTCTAAGTGTTGCCAATTCAGATCTCCTTATTTCTAGGTTGCAGTGCTTGGACATCCATTTCAATCTCTCATCTTTAAAATAGGTTTTAAAGGGTGAAAATACATGAACATTTAGTGGTTGTATCCTATGGATAGTGTGGGTAGATAGAGTGATCAAATTTATTCCCAATGCTCTTGCTTCATGGATTATGCCATAAGCCATGTGGCTACCATCGCCATCAAATATAAGTAAATGTATATTTAATGGTAATACACCACATAGAAATGATCTTGCAAAGTGGTGTAACTAGTTCATAAATAAGTCCTTTATCATCCATGCATGTGGTTGGGCTGCCATGCATGCACCAAGGTCATAATTTATAATATAGTTTGCTAACTACGTTGTGCTTTAAAAATATAAAAACTTAGTATACTCTTCCCTAAAACATTAACACAACAAAGAATGGTAATCCACTCTACTTTTCGGAAGAATGTGAGGTAAAATATTGCTACCTATATTTTTAAGGACCCTCATCCCATAATTTCTACCAACATGGACACTAGTTTCATCAAAATTCCATATTTTTGTGGTCCATATTATTTTATTTTATACATATTCTCCATGTTTTCAAAAAATGTTGTAACTATGTTTGGCCTAAGCACGACTAATATGTCATGATCAATGCCTTCTATAGTCTTTAAGGACTAATCCAGATGCCTATTCCTAAACCCTTCTCACCAAGATCTACCAAGAAAACCATCCTTGAAAGGAGTAGGCCTTGTTTCATATATATATATATATATATATATATATATATATATATATATATATATATATATATATATATATATATATATATATATATATATATATATGTGCCATATGAGCCTTTAGTGATCTAATTTCCAGACCATGACCCATATCTACCATGTCTTTACACCATTGCATAATTTCCATCTATTAGAATGGCTATTTATCCCTTGCACTTGGTTTTTGTGAGACCCCACAACTAGGCTATCAATGTTTGGAGGGATACCCCACTTTACTATAGTAGTCCTTGTGGATAGTACATTTTCCTCAACATCTCTTGTTGCTTATTTCATGTCATCATCTATCCACTCTTTTATGAAGGAAACTTTCTCTGATTTACCAACATTATTTCCATTAATTTTAACATTCTACTCAATATATTTTGATGGATTTGGCAGAGGCTCTTCAGGTAGATTTGACACAATTTCTTGTATTGGTTTCATAGCATCGTTGTCCTCCTTAGAGTCAAGTACATCAACTAATTTCACATGCCTCTTTTTGGGATCCATACATGAATTACGCATTGGCCTCTTTCATTTCTTCTTTTATACCATGTTGATCTACAATAAGAATAATTCAACAATAACATTTAGTACATATGTTGTGTGCAATCCACAAAAAACTACCTAATGTGTTCTAGTTTGTATAGCTTATCAAATAAGTTGTATCCAATCCCATTGTATTCAACAATAACATTTGCTTTTCATTCTCTTTTGCTATAATTTTTATCATTCATTATTTCTATGAACATAAGGCAATTATAAGACTGGCCAAAATCCTATTAATGAATTTTATAGAAAGTTGGTTATTATTATTAATACCTCCTATATTAATTAATAATATGTCAATGTCATACAAAGAATAATCAATAGTGCATGATTCTATATGTGCCCTTATTGGTATACATTTCCATACAACAATAATAGATAGGTATTATGTGACTTTAGTACAAGTGAATAGTTAGGGTTTGGTTTAAAATTTTATTTTTGAGGTTAGTATTGTCATAAGGTCAAAAATTAAGGGTACAAAATTTTAAAAATATAAGGTAGCTAAAAACAAATTACTTTATGGGTTTCTACAATAAGGGATCATTTACTAAAATGGCTTATGTCTTGGTCATTACCTTTAAATGGCATAGAAAGTGATACATCATCATTCAGGGCATTAAGGGTAATACATCGTTGCGACTTCCTCGTCAATGTTCTCGCAAGGGCTTGGCACTTGCATCCTCATTTGGAATGACATGAAAACCCCTTTATGTCTTCCTTATTTGGAATGACATGAAAACCCCTTTATACATATTTGAAATGACACATCATCCTTTTTACCATGACATGACAAGTATGGGTAATCCTCATTCCCAATCTCTATACCATCATGGCTAATTTTCTATTATTGATAATGACTGGAGGACATCATGCAATCTAAGATATCTACTGTTATGAGTTGGTAATTAATATTTAATTAATTAAATCATGACATTTAATTATCATTGAATTCAAAGAATGTTATTTAATGACCATTGACATGAGGCTACCATTCTGCATTTATACTCCAATACAACCTCTAGGCATGTAAAAAGGTGTGAGGGTATAGCGGAGCATAAATACAAAATGGTAACATCATGTCAGTGGTCATTCATAACATTCATTGAATACCATGCTAATTAGATGTCATGCTTGAATTGATTAAATAATAATTACTAACTCACAACATCGAATATCTTAGATTGCATGATGTACTCTACTCATTATCAATAATAGAAAATTGAGAATGGGGATGACCCATACTCATCATGTCATGGTAAAAAGGGTGGCGTGTCATTTCAAATATGTATAAATAATTTTTCATGTAATTCCAAATAAGGATGCAAGTGTCAAGCCCTTGCAGCAGCACTAGAGGGGAAGTCAAATGCAAGGGAAGTTTAAAGCGCTACAATCATTAAATAAAATCAATTTCTTAAAAAATGGTGCTAACATTTTTTTAATTTAGAAGTTTCTTGTCATAGTTATCCATCATTAATATAGTTAATGATACTAAAAATTGATCTTGCCTAGATAATTTTGATTTTACAAAGGTTGAGCAAATGTAGAGATGGGTAGTTATTGAAACAAATGGAAAAAATAAATTAAAAAAATAAAAATGAATGTGATTACTTGTTATCAAAAGGAATGATAGATATAATAGGTTTCACATTTGTCGACTAAGTACTAAATATCCTCATTAAAAATTTGGTATGTTTCCAAACACTAAATTCACATGCTTCTACTCATTTGGAACAAATTTGGCATTTAAATTTTTTCTTAACCTAAGGAAACTTTGCAAGAGACATACAAACTCTATGGCATACACAACCTTGTTGTAATCTATGTGAATTAAATAAATTTTATCCATTTGATATTTCAAATTGGGAATGTTGGAATCTATTATTTTCCCAACTAGGTAACCCACTTAAGTGACATACGTGCAATTTTACAATGCCTAGTAATTCCTACTACACACAATTGAGAATATCAAATAGGTGACAATTGCAATAAATTAAATTTCACCTTTGGAAAACATGGTAAACTTGTGAGCAAATATTTATTGTACACATTCAAATGCATTGCATGTTAGAACATATTTATTCAATCAGTTAGTGCTTTCCATTAGAAACCCTACTATTACTACATAATTGTTGTCACATAGCTAGATCCCGATAGTGTATAGATATTTATTAATTTGATTAGGTCATTTGTTTTCTTTAATATTCAAAGGCTGAATGGATCTATTTGACACTTGAAAAGAGAGAGATGCCCTATCCATCTATCATAAGATCAAAACTTAAGGGTATAAAACATATTTAGGGTGCAATAAATTTAGGCTTTCGGTGCTACGTAATCACAAGTGAAATTTCCCATCACTCTCAAATTTTGCATTTTTCAATAAGACATCCATTTTCAACAAAACATATTTTTTGTACTCTTAGATTAAATGCTCATTTTGGCTTGATTTGTTAACTTAGATACCTGTATCCACCAATTATTGGTATAATTGATTGTACAACACAAGCCTATTTTTCTTATTTACTTTTAACTTTTGGGTTTCACATTGGATGAACATTATTTTATGTCAAGCATTTTGACATTACTTATGGAGTAATATTTAAGAAGACATTCCTCTTCCATATGGTCTTTTATTTGTTGTTTGAGCACCATATACCATATTTATCATTCATTGGTTATTATCCTTAACCACATTTTTAAAACATGTTTGCTATGTTTTTTAACCACAAGTTAAATTATATCCACATCTTTGTCATTTACATTTTAACCAATTCTTTCACTTCAAGAGCTTCACCATCTACATCAAAACTAGTTTCTTAACTTTGAGAGCTTCATCATAAACATTGTAACTAGTTTCCTCACTTTGATAGGTCTATGTTGTTGAATGTCCAACAATATTTTGTATGTATATATCCATATGTGGATATTGGAACTACTCTTTTGACTTTATTTAAATGAATATCATAGTCCTCCCTCAAAATACTATTGCTTCAGTTCATTAACAATATATTTCTCAAGCATTTCTATGAATTCAACAATATTTTTAATTATATTGGTTATAAATGTGAATTAAATATGAGCATCAGTACCCAGTAACTCAAATTCTATTTGAAAATATTTTCTAAGATTCAACCCGTCATAGATTCTGCATCTAGTTATTTTACCTTTTAATGTTGTCAAAAATTATATTTATTTTTATTTTTCATTGAATCTCTTATTTACTTTGATGTATATGTTTCATTTATATTTACATTTTTCAAGTATGCCAAAGAAGAAAGCTATAAATAAAAAGGCTAGAAAAAACATTGCTAACATGTTGTAAGTTCTAGATGTCATTTATTATTGCTTTGGGTATTTTAAAACATGAAAACAAGTTTTAATTGACATTTAGTAAAAGTCAGTTTAATTATGTTCAACCTGGGATTGATGGTGAAAGCACTTCGCTACCAAGCTATTTTATTGTTAGACTATGAATCCTGCTCTACTTTGTGCTGTGTTGGAATGTACATGCTTTGTAACTTAGAATATGTGCTCTTTGTTGTGATGAAATAATAAGTCTACAGGAATTATAATGAAACCATTGGAAAGTCTCATATGCATTGTAGGTATTTATGAAGTTTAAAACAAAATGAAATTCAATTTTTTCATTGATTTACTTGGAATTGGAGAAAATGTTCAAATTTTGGAGTTATTATTTTAAACAAATTGATTGATTTGCTTGTAATTGGAGGGAATATACAAATTTTGGATGTAATATTTAAATTTGTGTTTGAATTATATGTTTTTTTTAAATAGTGAATCTTATACCAATAATTTTTGGTAGGCATTGTATTTAATGCAAAAGTTGTGCATAGTTATTGAAGTAGGTTACATTGGAGGAGTTAAATGATGGGATGAAATGAATGAATTAATATTCAATAGAATTTAAAAATTGCACACTTTGTTCCAATAGCTGAATAGATTCGACATATATATGTACAAAAACTTTTAAGTTTATATTTACATTAGTAATTTATTAATGAATGTTAACACTTAATTTTTATATTATGTCATTTTATTTGAATAGAGAAACACATATTTTTAATTTGTATTGTTTTAAAATATATTCAATTTTGGGTTTTATATATTATTAGGTACATGTATGATTGTCAAATGTCAATGTCCTAACAATAGTACATTTTACACAATGACATAATTAAATCTGTTTACTTTTTAGATAGAAATAAAATAATAATTGGAGAAAATATGCACTAACTATTGGGTCCTAGTTGAACAATTGATTGTTCCACCATTGAAATATGCTCAACTACTGGAACATTTCCCTTATCAATCTTTTTAGAAACAGGATGAAGAATGATCTATTGCTACACAAGGATATATTACATGAACTTAATATAATGAAGAAATTTTAAATTATCTCCTCGAAAAAAATAAAATGAGAAACAATATTTCTATGAGGAATCAAATTATACACTTTCAAAAGTAATATCTAAAAAAAATCGTTAAATTTAAATATATTTATAACACTTCAAATTTTACTATGGGTGACACTATTCCTACCCTTCACATTTCTGAAATGTCATGATGGAGACATTTCCAAATTTAGCTCACAATGAATGTTTCCTTATAATTACACTTAAATTGTATTTATTGAAATTTCAACTTAACTATGTTTATAAAATAAAAATTTATTCATTATTATTTTTTAAATATTTTTTTAATTGTGTTTTTAAAAATTTATAATATGTTTAAATGTGTTATTTATATAGAAAGTCATTTTATAATAAAAAATACACATTTATAATTATAAGTGTAATATTTATATAAAAAATATTTAGTTTATAAATTTATCACTAACCAATCTATTAAATTATTATTGATTAAATAAAATTAAAATTAAATAATCATAAATGTCTAGAGTGCTAGGACACTTTTTGAATTTATTTAGAATATTTGAACATTATTAGACTTATTTTTGTGATCCTTATGATTAATGTGTGTATATTTTTTTCTCCTTTTTTATAAACTATTTAATAAATAATTTGAATTCAATTATTTATAATTATAAAAGTATTATAATTTATAATCTTTTATATAATTAATTTTATTATAAGATTATTATATTTATCTAAACAATTAAGAGAGAATAAAATTTATGTAATAGTCCCTGATTTTATTTTTTTGATAATCTCATATCTAATATGATTTAGTTAAAAAAAAATGACTCTATTTACTTACCATTTTTTTTTAAATATTATTCTAATTTATATTTAAAAAATATTTTATACATATAATTTATAAATTTTTAAAATTTTCTTAATTTATTTAAAATTTTATTTTATATTGATATTGTTTAATAAATAAAATATATATATTATATTTTATTCGATTTTGTTAGAACAATACGATTGTCTCTTAGCCTCTTGCTTATCTAAAAAATTGTGAAATTTTATTATATAACTTTTATTTTTTTATTTTTAATAATAAAGTCATCTTCAAATATTTTAATAATAAAAATACAAAGACGGTTATACGGCCATCAAATTCAATTCGGACAGTGAATTTCCATCAACAAAACCCCATCCATGGCGAGCGAATAATCATTCACTCGTTATTGGTAATAAACGACAATATATGATAGGACAACACGGTCGTATTCCCATTTCATTATCAATTTACGACGGCTTAGGATTTTTATCAGAGAATTGGCGGCAGGTGTTAAATTTGGTACTCGTTTAGATGTTTTTTTGCATTTTTAATTGTAAAATACAGTCGAGACATATTTAACCGTTTTAATGGATGGGCAAAAATAAATATACAAACTGTCAATATATCGTTCAATATAAAAAATAGGTCGTTTAAGAATATTAAATATAAAATATTAATATATGGGTAATGAGATGATGGGTTTCGTCATTTGTCATCAGTTCAATTTTTAATTACATTAATATTATTATATTCTAATGCAAATTGGTACGTAACGTAGCATGCTGCATTCGATAGAGGGTGTCACGAACTCATGGTAGACCGTAGGTGGTTTTATAACTTTAATAAATTAAGTAGGTAAATTGATGTTCGTGTCTCTGATTTGGCACATGGTGGACACAATGAAATTCCAAAATAATTTAGGAAAAAAAATCAAACTATAGACGCAGTCTTCCAGTTCCAGTTCCACTTGTTAGCATGAAAAGCGTATTATACGGATAAGGAATCGAACTGGGGACTTCTTAAGAGTTTTGGGTATTCAATCCATTTCTTTTTGGTTGTATATTATCGAAGAATTTTGAGATGGGTAGCAGTATATGGAGAAGAGTAAAGGATTTGTTGGCGATGTGACTGTGCATGATGGTTCATTCAGAAAATGAGAATCCTTTATATGAGATTGTGCCCTCTTGTTTTAGTGTTTCAGATGTAGTTGAGGAATCGAACCTGGGACCTCTAAAATCTTTGTCACTGCAATCAAGCAAGGTGGGCACCACATCTTCTTGTGTAAGTCTTTATTTGTTCCTTGTTATAAAAGATATGTTTGTTTATTTTCTAAACTGGGTTTTTCTTTTTATGAATTGGGTATGAAGTTCTCATGTTCAAGCTATAAAGCATTCAATAGGTCTATAGGCCATTTTAATTTAAGAAACGTACCAATGCTATATTAGTGTATAATCATTTTTTGAACTAGATTTTTCTTATATTGAATTGGGTATATAGTTTTCTTGTCAAGATTGCACATTTTTTCAATTGGTATGTTGGCTTTATTTTTCACATTTTTTTTTTAATTAGGTTTTACTTTTAGTAAACTGGGTTGAGATAGTATAGGATGACCTTTTAAACTAGTTCAGGTCAAAATGGTGTGTAGGACTTAGCAAAGTATCTTTACTTGTTAAGAATGTTGTTTCCATGGGTGTAGTTTTAGAATTTAAAAAAATCTATGTCTAGTTTAATTTTCTTACTATCCATGCCCAACAATATTCAATTTCACCTTTTGCGTAAGGGATGTGACTGAGCTAGTAGAGTTGACGAAAACTATAACCATACAATATCCCAGGTTTGATTTTTGATTGTGGGATTCACATTAAATTTGGCATGTAAGGTGGTAGCCTATTCACCAATTAATGTAATAAACAAAATTTTAGAGTGGATAGATTAAAAATAAATATATTTCGTTTTCTATTTCATTTAAGTTATACACCTTACCAATATTAAATTAGTTATGAAGACTTATTATCTTGATAACAAACTTTTTAATTTGTTGTAAGCTTTATTTCTCTATTTATGAGTTTTTGGTTTAAATTTTGTTTTGTGAATTGTGTGTAGGGTTATGTGTTTTAAATTGGGTTTTGCTCTTTAATAAATGTGTAATGAGAATAATATGATAATTAGTTTACAATGTTTTTTAAATTAAAAAATGTTATCATCTATTTTCATTTTTTTAATATATATTATTGTGTATTAGGGATGACATGTGACTCATCTAAATAGTGTAGTTTATTGGACATTATTATTAAAGATGAATATATTCTTTCATAGTGTTTTTTAATGTAAAAATATTCAATTCTTTTAGTTTATATCATTTTTATTATATTAATGATATCAAATTTTTTATTTTTAATCAGTCTATACATTTTACAAAAACTATTTCATTAGATGATTATGGATTATAATTTAAATTTATCAAAAATATTATGATAAATTATAGTATTTGTTAGATATATTTACACATACTTAAAACTGAATAAGATTTTATTTATATTAATAATATCTATATTGTTATATCATTTTATTATTTAAAAATATATATTTTTATATTTATATGAAAATTATTAAAAAAATGAGAAATGAATGTCATATGTAAGATGACATTAGTTTAAAAACTATCATAAATTTTTTTCTTGACGAATAAAAATGACCATCAAATTTAAATTCTGAATTTAACAGTTAGGGAGGTTACGGATCATCCTTTTCTATAAATACTTTAGGGTTGTTGGGTGTCAACACGATGAGAAAATGATGATAATGAACATATAATAAAACTAGTTTCACTAGGGAAAAAAAGCACGGGTACGCAATTTCATGGTGGGCAAACCAATACCTAAATTTTGCACCAAAAATCATGGTGACCATTTTATATTTAATAAACTCTCTTTTAACAAAAAATTAATCCAATTTTGTAGAGCTCAGACTCTATAATCTATATCATTGCTATAAGAGGAGGAAAATTTACAATGAAAGTGGGCTGATTTAGGGTAATCTACCTTCTTATTTCATATCTACCATTGAAAACACTATATTATCGACAAAGGAATGTAGATTGAAAAGGCTCTTATTGCTAAAGGCCTTGTCAAGATTTTCATGGAGGGTCAAGCATAAAATTAGACTAAATCATCAGTTCAAATAGTTACACAAGATAAGCCTAAGGGCTTTAGAAAAAATAAGAACATGGTTGGAAATGGGGTGAATAAAACAAGGCACATAAAAATGGTGCAAGCTACACCTCCCCTAAATCTATAATTAACTCCCCCAAATCCACCACCTACTTTGCAAAGACAACCTCCACAAAGGACATTTCATAACAATTTTAGAGTCTTTAGAAAGTTAGGAGAATTGGTTTTATTAATGTTATAAAAGCTCATTGTGGCTAATTTGATTGTATGGCTAGTATCAAGGCCATTTCCTCAAGCTCTACCAAAACCAAATTGGTACAAAGAGAATGAATGGTGTAACTTCCATCATGTTGTTGGTCACAGTGCATATTATTGCATCTAATTACAACATATTATTGATGAATTTATTGAAAGTGGTGAATTGGAAATTAAGTTGGCCCCTAATCAGGACACAAATCAAGATATGGGAATCTACAAAGATCCCTTTCCTCAACATAATCCACCGCCACCAAGAAAAAATCAAAACCAAGTTCAGAATCAAGGACAAAGGCAAAATCAAAACTAACATCAAGGTCAGAATTGTAGTGAGCACAATAGGGATCTTAATGCCCATACTAATAATGCGGCTTATAATAACACGTCCTACAATTATAACAATATTGTGGGGTACATTTTGGCTACCCAAATTTCCACTATTATTGTAAAGCCACATGGACAATCCCATATTCCTCATAGCATAGGACCCATCAAAATAGGGTCAACACCCTCTCCCCATAGTAATACCATGTTGAGTTCACATAATCATGTTGCAACTTCATTTACATGGGTTACTAGTTCAAAACAATAGCACCCTTCTAATTATAAAGGATCTTTGTCAACTTAAAACTATAGCAATACCACTAGACATTCATGAGTCATCATCTAAGGCTCTTTGTCTTCCTCTTCTAATTATAATGACTCCTTACCACCTCTAGGTTGTGTAGTCACAACTAGATGCCCACAAATTACCATCCAGGGCCCTTCACCTACTTCTTCCATGAAACTCAATGAGAATATTGTGTTGATGATTCCAAAGCTGAATACTATACCAACAAAGACTAAACTAGCTCAATCCACAATCAAAAAGCCTTATAGTTTAGCGAACCAATTGAATAAAACACCTACATAAATTTCCATATTAGAACTCTTACTGACATCTGATGTCCATAAAACTATTATGAATAACCTTTTAAAATAATCAATTGTGCCTAATGATATTAATGTTGATCAGTTCTAGAACCTAGTGAGACATTTATCTTAATTTTGACAAATAACAATTTAATAAAAAAGACATGCCCAATCTTGGCCCAAACCACAATAACCCACTATACATAGAGATAATCATTATGGATCATAATATCAAGCAAGTTATTATAGGTAATGGTTCAGGGCTGAACATCATATCTCTCAAGTTAGTACAATGATTGGGCTATATGGATAAGGACATTTAGATATATACTATTATAGTCAAGGCTTATGACAACACTGAGAGGGAGTATTTAGGTACAATTTGGTTTCTAGTCATGGTTGGGTCCATTTATTATCACACATTATTCCATATTATGGATATTGAACTTCCTTATAACATACTTCTTGGTCATCCTTAGATTCATGAAGTACAGGTAGTCCCTTAAGTTTCCCCATGATGGGATTGAGGTTGCTATTCCCATTAATCAATAGCCATATCAATATTACAAATATCTTGAAGTTGAGTTTCATAATTATAACTATTACCTAGGCTCTGATTTCATTGTGAAGAAGAACAAAGCCATAATACTTATGTATTATCATTAAGGGATACATGATACTCTATTTATGACCCTTGCCTATCATTTGCAAATATCGTGGCATGAAGGGCTTGCCTAAATATTCATATCTATAGTATATAGTTAAACACAATCTTTAATTTCCATGTACCTCATGGTATTTAGGAAACACCTAAGATTTTACTTGGTATTGAACCTTAGAAATCCATCCATCCATTTAATTTTGTGGTGTATCAGTTAATAGTTAGTGTTGAGAAGTTACTTCTAACTTACCCTTGAAACTGGGTTTAGTGGGTTATGGGAAACGTATAATCCTCCATAGTTAGCACTTTCAAACATTGGACCATTACTATCCAATGGAAAATTAAGTATCCTTGAAAGCCTACAAATCAATCAAATAATTATAGAGTATCTTCCTAATATATTTTTTTCAAATAATTAATTAAGCTATTAATTAAATGTACATTTTCATTTCTACATGTTGCTTACTTCTCTCTTTTGTAGTGCAGATTATGTTGACCAACATTGACACATTTCTATTATGTGTGACTCAACTAGATCAACCAACATCAACCTAGTTTATTGTGTTTGAATAGACTAAGTCAATCAGGTTTTCCTCATGCTTTTATATTTTACTTATTTTCATTATTTATAGATTGCATCATCAAGTTTATAGTAATTTTTACCATATTTAACTAAGTTAACTAGGTTGATCTTGTAGGTTTCCAACATGCTATTTATTAATGTTTGTCTAACTAAGTCAACTAGGTCGATTTTACATATTTACTTCCTTCTATTTTTTCATGTCTCTCCAACTAAGTTGACCATGTTGATCCCCAAACTATTTTATCTTATTATATGTCCAACTAAGTTAAGAAGGTTGATCCTATAGATTTATATCCTATTTTTTTTCCTTGTATATCTAACTATGTAAACTAGGTCAATACTATATATTTCCATATTGCTTTTTATTCTTGTATGCCCAATAAATTTGACCTAGTCAATCTTGTAGGTTTCCATCATGTTGTTTATTCTTATATTTCTAACTAAGTTAACCAAGTTGATCTTTTCTTATGAAATGTAATTTGTCCTCATCACTTGACACTTGTTCTTGTGATCCTTGAGCTCCATTTCTTTTCTCTCCTCTCATATGATATATAAATGCAAGACATTTTGGCTTTTTTAAAAAGAATCCACACATGGTATGGTGAAGCCATGTTGGTTTGATACTATATTTTATCTTTGAAATAAAATTTGTAATCTAATTTTGAGTTCACAAGTTATCTTTTCTAGCTGTGTGAAGTGGTGTATAGCAAAAGGTTAAGTGATTAGTATCTATCCTTGCTTTCTCTCAACTTTTCCATGTTTGATGCAAGGAGTTCTCACTCTAATAGGTCACATGAAGTGTAGTCAAGTGAATTTATATATCTTTAAGTGTAAGAAGTAGCCTTAGTGGCTAAAATCTGACCTTTGGTTCACTCACCTTGACTAGTTCAGTGCATATCCTCTCCATGTTTGAAATACCAATGTTAGAGCAATTCAAGATTTTGAGACTAGTGTTGTGAATCATGTTTGATGGTGCACTTCTATGGTAGTCTAGTGGAGATCATTATGTTGTATCACCTCATTATATTAGTTTAGTTTCATGTCTCTTTTTATCTCTTTTCACCCAAGCAAGCAAGTAGTGTAGGTGATAAGCAAGCAAAGTTATATCTACGGAGTTAGACTTAAAACCTAGAGGTTTACCTCTGCTATAGATAACCCACAAGGCTAGAGGTAATATAATGTTACCCAAATATTAAATTAGGCTTGAAAAACCATCTCTATGGTGCAATATTGGGTGACAATATGACCTAAGAGGATGATTAGATAGAGAATGATTAGACAAGTTCTGAGTTCATTGTGAAGAAGAACAATGCCCATTATATGATCCATTCTGTTAATAATTATAATATTATTTTAAACATATAACAATACATTATTCATGATAACATTTATAATAATGGTGACCCTCATCATTGGCTTGTCGTAGCCCAAACCGTTGGTTGTCCCACTTTGAACCACATTCAATCTCTTACAACCACCCTGCGGAGAGAGGGTTGTAACCCCAAGTTTCGTAGAGCGTTTTCTAGAGCGTACATAAACAACAAGCAGTTAAACGAATTATACAAAAAATTAATCAAGAAATGTACAAAAATATGGGGAAAATAATATAGACTAATTAACAATCACAATTAACTTCGTTCTGAACCATTTTACTGTGTCTTTCCTTTGTAACTATTTTCTTTATTTTGGAAATATTTGGAGATATATAAAATAGAATGAGGTAAGGGTTAAGATTGTGCTATTTCCTCTATTTCACAGAGACTCGCTCTTATTATTAGTGACAAGTATCCCTGAAGACAAAGTCCTGGCACTAGTATTTCAGGGTTCTTAATATATTTTGTAATCAGGTAACACAAAACAAAACAAAAAATGGATCTAGACTAAGAAAAAAACAAAATAAATTAAGGACTATGAAGGGCAAGCAAAATTCTATCAAACCCAAAAACAAAAATCCCCATTCCCTATTTTCTCAAAAACCCTGTACCAAATATCTTGTAAAATCCCCATTAGCTATGGCTATTTATAGATAGATCTAAATATCTTGTACAAAGTTAATGTGGATTATTTGGGAAGCATGCTCCTACTATTGAGAGTAGGCACCGAGAATTCTCTAATCAAACAAATAATTTTGGATAAACTTGTGTAAGAACACCGAAGCAATGGATCTGATGTATAGAAACAAAATCTGATTAATTTCTACGTTTGTTACTCTTTTACAATACATGACGTCACCCTCAGCCTGAGCATAAATAAGTCTATTCTTCAAAATGGTTCGTTTTGGCCATGGCCATGAACATCCCAACACGAAAACCTGAACTAGAAAAAAGTCGGTTAACTGGCAGGGTGCCCTAACACGTCTAAAGTACATAATCATAAAAACTTTAGTTTTCTTTTAATCTCATAAAAAGGCATGGAAAGCCAAGAAAACCAAAGCATGGGGGCTGTTATATTTGAATCGTGCTCGAATTTGACTATCATCCTGGATTGGATATGAACATTTGTGATTCCAGGCATTGTTCGCAGCAGTCCGCGGATCTGTGCTTCTTGTGAGTTTGTGTCATAAATGCCGGCAACGTCGAAAGTAGTGGTCGGCATATTGATCTAGATTTCTATAAACACTTACAGATGCCGATTCAGATGATTTCTACGGCTATAACAACCATAAGGAGCTTCTATGGTCACAAAAAATGTTGCATGGAAGGTTACTACGCTACACTTATTTATAGAGAATTTGAGGATGCGCATACAAGAAGTTAACCAGTCAAAACCTTCTCAACTGTTCATATAACCACGAGGGAGAGAGAATCCAATAACATAGATGGATAATTATTAATGTTTAAACTAAATCTGAACAAGGGAAATGCATATGTACTAAACATTAAGCATTCATAAATCAAATTAAAAAATATTAGACATTCAAATTGATAACTGTTTTAAAGTAGATTTTTCTCCTACAAGAAGTTAACGAAGGCTTTACGAGAAGCAATCTTCGTTATAAATGAGAAAGATTTTTCTGGTCCACAGAAATGGTGCATGAATATATATTTTATTTCCGCAGAGTATAGAGAATGGTGATATATCGTGGTTGGCGCGCGTGATTGGAAATGACGCACATATGACGACTCTGGGATTGAACAAAATGCCAAACATCGGAACGGTAATGCATAGTGATATGACATTCCAATTTCTATTAGACAAAATACAAAACACCAAAGTTTCTATCATTATCTTATCGAATTGTAGGGTTAACACCTACTTAAATTTAATATACTATTTTAATAAAATACAAAACATCTGAATCAATAATGTAACTTTCTATTACTAAATAAAATGTAAAACACCAAAATGTTAATACATCATTGATGTGACTTTCTAATTTCTACTAGATAAAATGCAAAACACCCAAAATTCTATTATTATTTTATTGAATTGGACATCCCCAAAATACCCAAATCAATAATGTAACTTTTACTACAAAACAAAATGCAAAACACCAAAACACTGTGATACATCTATAATGTGACTTTCCAATCTCTACTAGACAAACTATGCTGTGACTTTCCAAGACAAAACACAAAACACCAAAATTTCTATCATTATCTTATCGAATTGCAGGGTTAGAATCCCTCTAAGTTTTATATGCTATTTTGGCACCAGGTGTTTGTCTAAGCGCAACCGTTTGCACCACCTCGGCATGGAATTCCAGTACCCCCACCAACCATGGGACCCGGTTGTGACATGGGTGTCGGTCGACGCGTTGTAATATTTAATATTTCAAAACGTAGAGTTGGGTCTGTGCTTTGTGTTGTGACAATCTATTTCTCCAGGTATACTAATTATCTATATCCATGCAAATTAGTGGCAGAATTTAAACTAATATTTCTTCATTTCTCTGCGCTGGAAAACCAGGGAAAGAAGACAATGGAGGAAGTATTATCGTTACATTGACTCTCTCACCACTCTGACCTGTACAGAGGGACTCATTTGGAACATCATCAATAAGGTTCGTTTCCATTCCGCCTTCAGAAATTGAGTTGCCTTTGGGGTTTCGAACCTTGGTATTTTGCTTGGCCAATGAAAGAATCTAATGAAATCATAATTTTAATTGTGATTTTGTTGTTTTGTTTTTGCCTTAGTTTTATTGACTCCCTGTTCACAGACATTTTCATCATTATCATCATCCCAACAAACCATTACATAGTTGGATGAAGACAAAACAACCAATAATTTAAGAAGAAATTATATAATTTTATTTTTATTTTTATTTTTTTTCACATTTAATCTAGTTTAAGATATTTGTTAAAATCACATATCAATAAATAATCCAAATTGAAACCACTAACAAGCAAATGTTTTCTCTGACTTCAGGGAAAAGAATGTTTCTTTCTCCTTCTTCCCACTACACATAAAGATTAATTGAAGCTCCGAAAATGAAAATGCACAACATTGAGAGCATATTAGTAAGAAATGTAACTGTGTTTGTAATTTTGGTGTCATATGTAAGGCCCATTTTGCATAGTGTTTATCTTTAACAAAGATGACTACAAGACTATGACTTATATGTTCTAGTTATAAATTATGATGTTAAGTCACATCCAACTGAGATGTGTAGGATTTATAAAGGCTTTTCATATGTTGGGTACCATGTGAAAGACCTAATATCAACCATATTTTGGATTGCTTACTTATGAAAGTATGATGCTTACATTTCATTTATGTAATGTTATTTTATAAAATTTGATTAGGATAAGTGCACAGAGTTGGGAGATAATTACATGCACATTTTAGGTTACACGATCGTGTTATTTAAATTATAGCTTGATAATTACCAAGTCATAATGCGATTGCATTATTGTAAAAATAATAATGTGTATGTATTAGTATTGTTTTGCATATTAAGAAAATCTTTTAAATTCGAATTCAAATAATGCGTATGTGTTCTATAATGCGTATGTATTATATAATGTATTATACAACATGTATATGTTATATAACACGTATGCATTATTTTTTAATAAGACCAAAAACATTTTCAGAAGCATATAGGAGTTGCACATGAAGGCAACTTTGCCCAGAAGCTTATATTTACTGCTCTAAATGTTAAGTTTATATTTTTAAGTTTACATTTGCCAGAAGTATAAGTTTACATTTATATTGTTACATTTATTTTATTTTATTATACTTTATTTTTATCTTATTAAATATAAAAAATTAGGGTCACTCAACATTTGATAGAGTTGGTCTCACAGCTGCATTCCTTACGATATGGAAAATATTTTTTTCAAAATCCAATCTGGTTAGTACTTAGGCAATTTCAGGGTCTAGGTATTAAACTTAGGGATTTCATTACATAAATTTTGTAGTTAATATCCATTTTAAGTAAACATATAGTCATTTAAAAGGTTTGTATGCCTTTTAAATTGATTCTTGGCATTTATAGGTTTCCTAGGTTTGTCAAAATTAAAGTTTTAAAACTACTCACTTGAACTTGATCCAAAGTGATGTGATTGGGCTAGTGTAGGTCCTATTGATGACCTACACACATCAAACAACCACTTTGTGTTAGTTTCACTTGTTCATCATCCCTCCCTCATCCTTGATCACTTCTTACTCATCCCTCATTACCCTTAATCACTTTCTCATCATTCCTTATTGTACCTAATCACTCCTTCATTGACCCTCACTACCCCTAGTCATCTCTAATCCTCTTTTATCATCCATAATCACTCCTCCATTGACCCTCATTATCTCTAATCATCCCTAATCACTCTCTCTTCATCCTTCATCATCCCTAATCAATATTTCCTCATCTCTCATCATACCTAATCACTACCTCATCCCTACTAACTCCCTCCTTGTCTATCTTCATCCTTAATCACTCCCTCATTGACCTTTATTATCTCTCATCATCTCTAATCACTCAGGCTTGTCATCTCTAATTACTCCTTCATTGACTATCACCATCCCTCATCATCCCTAATTTCTCCCTCCTCATCTTCCATAATCCCTAATCAATATTTTTTCATCCCTCATTATCACTTATCACTCCCTAATTGACCCTCACCATCCCTAATCACTCCCTCATCATCTGATGTAAGTATATACTCTAAATATATCTTTTATGGCAATCATATATTGTTTAATCTATTATAATATAAATTAACTCTTTTCTAAGACTTGTGTTGTCAATACATATTTGTGAGTCAATTTTATTATTGAATGAATTAGATGATATTCCAAATTTATAGTCAATTAACATAATCACTAACACAAAATAGCATCTAAATTTTAGTTCATCAAATTATATTTATTGTGCAGCTAATTAAATGAAACTTTATTCAGTTATGCCTTTGGTAGTTTGGTTCAAAAGATAAAAATTAAACACAAATTTCTTGTATAATTTTCTAATTCTAAGAAGATTTGAATTGGATGCAAAGCTATTTATTGTTTCCCATTTATGGTTGACTTGAATATTGGTTAAGTTGACACATACACCCCTTGTGTGTGTAATGTGTCTCAAATATGTTATCTCTTACATAAAAAATGAACATTTATTCATGTTATCATAAAAATATGTTTCTACAAAATGTGAAACACTATTTCAACATGGTGTAGATGTTCATCCC
This sequence comes from Torreya grandis, assembly GCA_037957365.1. Classification (NCBI taxonomy): domain Eukaryota; kingdom Viridiplantae; phylum Streptophyta; class Pinopsida; order Cupressales; family Taxaceae; genus Torreya; species Torreya grandis. The sequence goes on from JARHVA010001385.1 coordinate 2,499,973, forward strand.
ATGTTTTCCAAAGATTAAGATATCATCAAGGTAGATTTTTAAAATGACATAGGTAAAGTACCCAAGGATGTCATTCAGCATCTTAAAATGAATGAATTCATTACATGAGTTAACCTAAAAGGCATAAAAAACTAGTCAATCAATCCTTCCTTCATTTTTAAGACTATATTCCAAATGTCTAGAGGTTTAAAATGAATAAGTTGATACCCAAACTTAAGATCAATTTTGGAAAAGACTTATACACCATGGATATGGTAGAAAAATGCCTTAATATTTAAAAGAGGATAATATTTATTCACTTTAATCTTGTTAAGATTTTATTAATTGATTCACAACTTTGGCACAAACATAATTGGGCTTCTACAAATTAATTATTTGGGCATGATTTGTCCATTATCCATGATTTCATGGATCTACCACTTGATCTATTCATTCTCTAGAAATAATATGATGTATACAAAGGTTTTAGGTAGAGGTATTAAGAGATAGAATCAATATTATTATTTAGTGTACAGTATGTAGTAACTTATTTAGGTGACTAAAAGATATCCTTTTATTCATCTAGTTTATGGTTCAATTATTTTATCTTTGATATTGCTGGATAAACCACACTATGATATGGTGACATAAGGATGTTATTACATTTAACTCTTACCATTAATATTATACTTATTACTAAAATTGACAAGATTATTGCACTTCTTGGCACTAATGACTAAAATCTTATGAACTAATTACAATATATGTTATGTTAGATCATGCCAATCTATCACAACATTTCAAGGATTTACTTTACAAACTACATGTCAATGGTAAATATTAGGTAGACCTCATTTAAAACATCACACACCTCTAATGGTAAGATGTCATAAAGGATTGCATCTTTAAAATGTTTGATTTTGTACACCAAGTAACACTACTAGGTGATCCATTTCTCAAGGCCTACACTAGATCATACACTAGTGTATGGTTATGTATGATGTATAAATTTCAAGTTCAATTTTAGAAAATATGCTTTAGGAGAAATTAAATTCTTTTGATGGAGTGATTAAGGATGAGGAGGGATGAGGAGGAATTGAGTAGAGATGATGAAGGAGTCAATAGGGATGATGAGGGATGGTGAGGGTCTATGAGGGAGTGATTAGGGAGGATGAGGGAATGATTAGTGATGATGAGTGATGGTGAGTATTAATGAGGGAGTGATTATGGGAGATCAAGGATGGGGAATGAGAGATTGGAGATGATGAGGTATGATAAAGCAGTGATTAGGGATGATGAGGTGATGTAGTAGCATCACTACCCAATGTAAATAGTAGTCTATTTTACATGTTTTGAGTCTTTAGAAGGTGGTAAAGGTCATAATAATTTTATATGAATATTTATAAGTTTATATTTTTATGTCAATTTTGAATTAGAGTTGTATTGGACTTTCCCACCAAATATTTCATTTGAATTTTTGAACTTTCATAGAGACTTCAATCTTGTTTCAAGAAGTCTAACATTGAATTTGGTGTGGTTAAACTTTAGTGAGGAGTTTAGGATATTACAAAATATATACCTAAACTCATATTTGATAAATATGTTAGTATTTTAGTTATTTGAGGACACTCTTAATGTACAAAAGAAGTTAGAATTTAGTTATGATGGTTATTTGCTAATAAGAGTCTTGTCCATGTATTGTTTTGTATTTAGAGTTAGATTCAAGAGAGTTGGAGGGGGTAGGATTTGAAAGGATGAGTGTAAATAACCCCAAACAAGTGAATAAAAACAATTTTTGATTATTTATAGACAAGATAACAAATAGACCCTGCATCTTCTTGAATATGTGCAAAGATAGTTGATAGTGTGCATGATCAATGGTGAAACATGATTAGTAACAAGTTATTTATGATTTTTATGCAAGTGGAATGTTGAAAATAGATTTTATTTTATGGTGATTATACAATTTTTCATTTGAGTTTCAAATCTTTTGAATACTCAAATTAAAAATTGTATACCTTGTGATTTTACAAACTATGCCTTAAAATCTAAGTGAAGGTCAGAGTCTTGTGGAAGAGGAGATTTTTTTTGGTGGTATTTTTAAATGTATGAGTAATTATTAAATTGAAATAAAAATTTCCTTAATATTATTTAAACATTGTATGTTTTTATTTTTCTAAGGACATTTTATGTTCAACAACACGTCCCTATTTTGTATGAGCAAAAGTTCTAAATATACATTTGTGTGAGAAGGTATATGGATGTATTAGAGTTAACATTAAAATGTATATTTTGGTTAGTATATTATCATATGATCATGAATTATTATATTATTTTAATTATCCTTCATATTTTTTGATGAGCAAGAAGAAAACTAACATAGTCATACAGTCATCAAGAAACTTAACATAGTCAACATGGTATCTAATGGAAATTGGAAAATAGAGTGTTATAGATGGAAAGAATTGATTATTTAAAGTTTGTAAACATTTTTTAGAGTATTTTGAAACTTCATGTTGGTTTATAACCCTTTTTGGAATGAATTAGAATAAATAACCTCGCCTCAAATTACTGTAGACCTATGGTTGAGTACATAATCTACTCAAATTTGGTTAATTCAATTTACTGTAGCATAAAAAAAATAATAACACCTAGAAAACATGTCTAAGGTTAATTAAGACCTAATATAATAGTCAAAATCATTATAAATTCCTTTGTAAGATTGAAATCTCATTTTGACCCTTCTCAGGTCTGTAAAACTAGTCCAAACCCTATATTAGGGTTTCTACTTTCAAAGTGAGTTTTAGGAGTTGTAATCGTCAATAATACATGAAATTTGGTGAAAATTTTGAGTTCAATATGAAAAAATATAATATAGTTTTTTAAATTCATTTAATTATGGATAAGTATGGATAGGGGAGGACTGTGTTATAGACAGGGTAGAAGGAAACCTAAACACATACTTTGAGAGCAGAAAGAGACAAAAAAATTTATCAAATAGTTGAAACAAAGACTAAAAATTTGTGAAGAGATGGGATAAATTAGAGGGTATACATAAATAAGGTTAATCTAATGATTTCTATATTTACAAGACCGTACTAAGTAAATTTTCCCAAAAAAGGCTATAAGAAGAGTCTATGATAAAGTAAGATGCAGTGTATGATATGAGGATTATGCATAGAAGTTAATTAGGGTTGATAAGAAGTGAGATAGGAATCAAAGAATTTGAAGGAATGTTTTTATATCCCTATTAAGTCCTAAGGAACTAGAGAAAATATTTGATCTAAGTTATTATAAATCATAAATACTAGTGAGGGGGATAGTCTCAAAGTAAGAGAGATTGAATGCATTGAGTAAGGAGAATAGAATGAAGAGTTTAGTGAGACAATCCAAAGCATGGTGGAGAATAAATTAAATTAATAAAATTTAGATGTGAATTTGAAACTTATGCAGGGTCTAAAGGCATAGATCAAGCAAGAAAAGACAAAGTGAAATCTAGGTGGATATTAGCAGAGAGCTTGGACAAACAGAGTATGCAATAGGGATATGCATCATAAGGGATGGTGAGGGACAATGAGGGAGTGATTATGGATGATTAGGTAGTGATTATAAATTATGATTAATTGTGAGGGTCAATAAGGGAGTGATTAGGGATTATGAAGTAGTGATTAGGGATGGTGAGAGCCAATGAGGGAGTGATTAGGGATGATTAAGGAATGATTAAATATGATGAGGGATGGTGAGGGTAAATGAGGGAGTGATTAGGGATGATGAGGGATAATGAGGGTCAATGAGGGAGTAATCAAGGATTATGAGGGAGTGATTAGACATGACTCCAGATAGTGAGGGTCAATAAGGGAGTGATTAGGGAAAATGAATAATGATGAGTGAGTGATTAGGGGTGATTAATCATGAGTAATAAGTGATCGTGAATGAAAGAGAGATGATGAATAAGTGAAATTAACACAAAGTGGTCATTTGATGTGTGCAGGTTATCAATGTGACCTATGCTACCCTAATCATAACATTTTGCATCTGTTTCAAAGTGATAGGTTTATAAACTTCAATTTTAACAAATATAAGACTCCTATAAATTCTAAGAATCAATTTGGAAGGAATAAAAACCTAAAAATGACTATATGTTTACCAAAAATAGACATCAATTGTAAAAATTATGTCATAAAATCCCTAGGTTTAATACGTAGACCCTAAAAATGCCTAAGTATTGACCAGATTGGATTTTGAAAAACTATTTTCCATATATTAAGGTGTGTAGATATGAGACCAACTCTATCAAATTTTGAGTGACGCTAATTTCTTATATTTTCTAAAATAAATTTAAAGTATAAGAAAATAAATGTAACAATATAAATGTAAACTTATAGTTAACCATTATATAATGCATACAAATTATATAGTGCATACGTGTAATATAAATCATAAATGATAATTGAATTTGAATTTAAAATTGAGAATTTAAGATCAGAAATGGCTTGGATTTCTGATCCAAGGGCTTATGACTATGCATCTATAGCCAAGATAGAGAGTTTTGACAAAAACCAACAAATTTCAACTTTAATCACCAAATATGCTATGGATTTTAATATCAAAATTAAAAAAATTATTACCATCGCGATGATCACGCTATATTCTTTCTAAATATATGATTTTTATAATTTTTGGGCTATTTGAAAGGTTCAAACTATATTTATTTCTAACTATAACTTTTTTAGGCCACTATATTCTGCACCTATACATGCATATTCATGATTATATAATTTTTTATTTGTTCATCCAAGTGCAAAACAAATTATATGGTAATAAACTAGGCCTATTTCTACACACATTCAAACAAAAAAAATTCATTTTTTTCCAGTAGTTATGGTAGGCCGAACGATCGACTATCCATTTTTTGTCAATTTTCAGGATCTACTTAATTGAAAAATTAATAAAAAAAATATTTCACTAAAAAAATTAAAATAATAATCTGTAACACACTAGAATATATTATCTAAATATTCACTAAAGGGTTTTAAATAATATTTAACGATGCTCAAAAAATGGTGGGTTGCATGACCATCTATCTATGTTTTCTTAAAAAAGAGGTCCTCTTCAAATTTTAGAGGTTTCACCTATTTATACTTAACCATTTTTTTAAAAAAAATAGTGTTTTGGAAACTAGACTCAAAATTCTACAATTATTGTTTTAATACCATCTTTAAATTTTGAGTTTAGCCATCTCAAATTATCTACACAAGTTCAAATTTCAAAAATTTCAAAAAAATCATGTCCATGGGTAGGCCCTTTTTTGTACCCCAATTTTGTGTACTTACCCATTATGTCTATGAGATATACTTAAATCATATTTGAATCATTGATTCTAATCTTGTGAATTGGAAACTATTTATGTATTGTATCATATGGAGTTATCTACGTGGATGTTGATATTGTATGAGTGATTGACTATGGATAATTGATTGAGTACCATGTTTTATTAAATTTTTTAGCTTAGGATATTCGGTTAGAGGAATTTGATGTGTGCATTGAGTGTGCATGAATAAGAAAAGGGCCAATGAAGGAAAGAGACCACACCAAATATGATTATATCACTAAAATAGATTTAACCCTTATTTGACCCATGTTAATAATTATTTTCACCACCTTTATTGATGTATCATTTGATTAGGTATCTAGCCTTTAAACTTGGTTGGTGAAACTTGTTATCACCAGACCTGAATATCTTGTAACCAACATTTAGAATGTCTAGTGCCTGATTGGTAGATCTTCCAATGATTAACTTAGACTTTAATCAAGTGTAAATGAGGTAAGTAAATCTAAGAAGCAACCAAAGAAGCCTATCAAGCTTCGATGCACCTTAATTGAACATGGAAAATAATGTCCCTTAATGAGGCATGGGTTGGCAAGTAGTTGTCGATTAGCTGATTATAAATCGACTATATGCAGGAGTTGAAATCCATTAGTTGTGGACGTTTTGCCAATTTTGAAAGAATTTAGACTTAAAATAAAAGAAGTAGAAGAAACAAATAAGAAAAAGAAGTAAAGAGAGCCAAGTCTAGACAATTGGATGATAGTGCCCAGGGAATCTTGAAGATGATAGGTGGGATTTATTTTAACTTATGTTTTATGTTGTTTTTTGGATTGAAATGATTATGTTCTTGTTTAATCTTTTTCATTTAGGAGAATAAGACCATTTAGTTTATTCTACCTATTTTATTACCTTGCCCATGGTTGTTTATTGGCTATCATGTAGTGCTTGTCCATTTGAGGACCTTGAAGAGGTTGTTCCTCCTTAGTTGAATGAAATGATTCTAGTTCTTTGTTTGTTATCTTGATTAAAGGATAATAAGACCACTTTATTTTTTATGCCTATCTTATTTTCTTGTCATGGTTGTGGATTGGTTGCCATACCTATCTTTGCTCAATTGAGGGCCTTAGAGAGGTTGTGTTCCTCCTTGATTAACTTGTATGTTTCAACTTCTTGCTTGAGTGTATTAATGTTATTATGACATAATTTAGTGGTTGTCTATGAGAAACATCTTCACTATGGAATGATGTCAATCCCTCCTGTGTTGGGCATGGTGGTAGAATGCTTGACCCTCCTATGAATGTCATAATGGAATTTGTTAAGCCCTTTCATGATGAGACATGATAGTAGGATACTTAACCCTCTCATGACTATTGGATGGAAGCAATAAAGTGAGTTATCCTCTTATTACTCTAATATTTTAGTGGGCCTTGTTATGGTATGAAATCTTGCCTACTAGTTTCATATTTTTGAATGTTTAGCTTCACTTAAATGATCATTTAAATGCTTGTTTTCTATATATTTAGGATTGCAAGTCTATTTGGGTAAGAACTGAAAACAAGAATGTATGCATTTCATGGTCATTCCCTTGTGTTGAGATACCCTTGCCTTACCAAGTGATAAAAATATGCTCGAAGTTGGGAGTCTCAAGCTTGGGGGTGTCTAGAGCAGTAACTTGATGATGACAAAAGTTTGGGCAGTGATCCTTTTCTCTTATGGAAAATAGATGATTGGGAACAAATGAGGAGCACCATTTGAACTGACTGGTCCTCCATTATTTAATTAAGCTTAGAGATGTGATCTTCCTTATATAAATAATTGGATAAAATCTAATGTATTATTAATGCTTGAGTAACCAACCTACTTGTAATAAATATACAAAGAAGGAGTTTGGTTAATATTACATCTATGGATTAATAAATCTATTTTTTATTTATTAAAACACCAACATTAAACTGAGATGTAACTATTTATGAATTCTTCATTTATAGGACCTTAGGAAGAGCCCTGTATGTGCCAAAAGACTTTAACCTTTAAGGCACTTTCAAATAAATTGTTAGATTGATCCTTGCTTAAATCTCATCATGAGTGGCTAGTCTTTTAATCATTGTTTATCACTTTATATATGAATGTGAGGAGTTAATGGAATTAATCCATTCATGAATAAAGACTATGTTGTCATATAGTGAACTTTTTAATAAAATGAGCTATGTTTGGTTATGACCATTTGTATTCAAACCATTGCAAGGAGTTGTTACTTAAAATAAGAATCCTTAAGCTTTATTGTTTTTCTAATAAAATATAATGAATTATTTGATCATATCTATGTTGAGAACAATTTATTATTTATGAATCTATCTCTCCTTTTTAAATTAATTATGGGTTATTTATTTGAATCTAGCTTGTGCAAGGATGAGTACAACATATTTGTTAAGCTATGGATCATTATTTGTAATATCAACATAGATTTTCATGGATCTTTAGTATTTTTATGGATTAGAATTATGTCTTATGGAAGAATACCCTAGGGTATTACAATTGAGTTACTACTTGTTTTATGCCTTTTCAACAACTAGGTAATTTAATAAAACTGAGGAATTTTTAATCAGCTTAGATCTCTAGTTTTAATCTTATCTAGGTTGTAACCTTCATTTGGTCAAAATCCTCTATGCCATAATGGATTTGAAGTCAATTTTTTAGCATGTATTATTATTTAAATATTTACATTTCTAAAATAAAAAAAGGCCTATGTCTTTGTAAAAGACTTAGCATATTTTTGAAAGAAGTTGACCTTCATGTTTTCCAATAGATAATTTTTCAAAAGTTTTGTGGGAGTGGGAGTAGTCAAAACTTTTTCATGAAAAAAAAGTTTTAAAGAATTAGAAAATATTTGTTTAAGACTTGGGTCTTCTAGATAGATATTTGGAACAATTGTTTCAAAAGACTTTTGTCTTCACTTGGAACTTTGAAACAAAATTCATGAAAGTCTTAAGGCTTGGATCCTCAGATCGAGTGAGTCAAAAAATTTACGTAAAAATAAAATTTCCAAATACTTTGAAGTATTGTTCAAGTTTTTAGGTCTTTGAATTTTTTGTTGTAATGTTGTCAAAACAAATGTCACAAATAAAATTTTTGAAGGCTTGCGTCTCTTCTTTGAGTTTTCCTTAAAACTCTTGGACTTAAGATTTTGACTTGGGTTTATTCAACTTTTGCCTTAGTCTATTTCATGACTTTTGATGGGTGGTTCAAAGGAAGTCATATGTTGCCATTTTACTAACCCAAGAGTGACATTAGTGTTGAGCTAGCAATAAAATAAGATGTTGCCATGTGGCATCATCTTGATGACCCATGATCCCAAAGAATATTGTATAAAGTGTGAATCCTATAAAATAGTATGAAATTAGGATGATGATATGTGGCATCATCTTGGTGACCCATAGTCTCATCAAAATCTATATTGATGGTAAATCCTTTAGGATAGAAAGCTAGTGTTATGTTTTTACATGGCATCATCCTAATGATCTACAATATTGAGGATTTAGGTGTGATACAAAAGTTCTTATGACTAGATAAGGTAAGTGGTAAGATACCACATGGAAATAAAGATCCCTAAGAGCATGAAAAAAGCTAACATGGCCTTAGATCATGCAGAAGTAGCCATATAGTGCCAATTGTGTCTACAATGGCTGAGATCAAATTTGATGGATATCTCAATGTCATAATCATAGTTTCCATTTGGTGTGAGCTTGTGATGGAATTTAAGAGTGTTAGGCTAAATGAATCAGGACTATGGGATTTTGAATTATACGATTCATATTTTCTTTTGTGTGTCTGAATGGATTTAGGTATCTATCCATATTCATAGGTATTATGTTGTGTTGTTTTTTTTGTCTTTAGAAAAAAATGGGCATGAAATCATACTTGAAAATTTATATTGCTTCTCTTATATGATGTTTAAAGTAGTGGTCATTTGTGGCTAACACATTGGTATTATTTGTACAAATATGATGATGAGTATTGAAGGGATGTTCTAATAATTTTGACTTAACCAACTTTTCCTTATTTATATATGCCACATATTAATTAACTCTAATGTTTATGGAGTGACCTGTCTCCCCAATGGGTAAGTGCATCGATATGGGGGATAAAAAGTGAAAAAAGTGTTAAAAATGGTTTTGCATACGCAATTTTCAAAATTGTATATATAATTCTATAGCATAGGTTTGGTGATCACCAATGGTAAACCACATATTTAATTTAATGAATTAAAAATGTATATGTGATTATAAATCAATAGTACCACATACGCAGTTTTGTTACTTTATAACCAAAGATAAAGCATCAATGACATTCATTTGGCATTGATGTAAATCATGACTATGAGGCATCAAGAAGAAATACGTGGTTTATAGTGAGATTAGGGAACTCAAAAAACTTTCCAACAATTCGAATTTGATAATGACATGTCAAAATATAGGTATACAAACACGTTTTAGTGCATTTATAAGCAAAATTAGTTAATTTTATAGCATTTTTATAAAAAAAATTTTTTATAGAACATATAAAGGCTAATGTGACAAGTGGTAATGAAAAACAAATTGACCATCCTATCAATCCTAACCCAAAAAAACCCTCCTATCTCTCCTAACCCACAAAACCCTCTTATCCCTACTCACCTGCAAAACCCTACGAGCCCTCTTTTAGTTCCTCAAGTCCCCTAAGGTAGTCAAGTGGATTTTACAACCCATATATTTTAAAATAAGATCAAACTTAAGAATTTGATTATGACATTGAGTTATCGCCATGAAAATAACCCCCATAAAATTTTTCTAGTAAACACATTACATACATTATTAGGTGAAATTAACTCGTCAACAGGTCAAATTAATAGGTGGGTTGAGTATAAAAATATATTTAGGGCCTACTATTCCAAAAAATTATTTGTATCCATTGTGAGAGATAAACACATAACCAAATCCCAAATTCTTTCCATATTCAATGATGGTAAAATTGGTGTGCCGCTAGATGTGATAGCTAAATGAATTCTAATTCACTTGTGCACTCACAATTTTATCAAGAAGATTTTTGTGACCAATTGTGGATGGTCTTTGATCACCCACCTTGAAAAAATAATGAGGTACCAATGTATTTTTTGATATAAATACATTGTGAACTTTTGCTAAATGAAGATCCAAACTATTTTGATTTCTCAAAGTTCCAGGGTAGAGGAGAGGGCTCTATGTAGGATAGGCCAACTGCACATCATTCACCTAATCAGCCTATGGGAGTAAGTATTGATAAAAAAAATATCTTTTTGAGATCCCACCCTCTAAAATCAAGGATAATTTAGAGATTGATACTTTTAATACATTTAAGGTGCTTACTAACACCTTTTTTCATCATACGAACCTAGACATGGAGAGGATTCATCTAGCACTGCTACCCTATGAAATCACTATTACAAATCATATGGTGCTATATACATGGACCTAAGGAGGAGGAGGAGGATATGATGCAGCCCACTCATGGTGGTATTGTTTTTGGCCTAGATGATATCAATATCACTCTATTTTAACTATCTACATTTTTTTTGGAGACCTTGGATACAACTTGCTAGGTATCTTTAATATTTTAATTATTGAAAAAAAAAATTTAGACTTATTAAATTTCAAATATTTGTTCAATTTAAAAGGTAATAATTATTTTTATGTAGAAATTTTAGTAATGTATATGATTTTTTTATGTTGTAGGAGGATTTTAGATGCCACACGAACACATGTGTTATTACTACTACACCTATATATACCTATACAGAGTGAATTTTTAAGGATCAATTAATGTTATAATTCATTGTACATGTATGTTTTTGTATATATGATGAAGTGACTAACAATGATGTTTTGTTTATTCAATTAATGACCACACTAGAAGCTTACCACACTAGAAGCTTTTACATCTATTTGAGAGGGAACAAATGTAGGTTTTGCTACTATGATTTCATCTACAGAGTAACTCACTGAGGTACATGAGAATTACTATAATGTTTAAGTGCAAATATGGATGTGTGTTTTTTAATTTTAATCTATACTTAAGCAAATAGATGATGCATGAAATATCTATGCAGACTCCTATGGTGATATCATTTAGTCCTATTGAAATGATTAGCAGGTGTGAATTGATATAGTTGATAATTTAATTTGTATATTGTTCTATTATATTTCAATGATCTAGTTAGTTATATTAAATATTTATGAGCTAATTTAAATTTTTATTATGTATATGTATGTATGTATGTATGTATTTATTTAGGGATCAATCCCTTCCATTATCATGAGCATGTCATCGAATCCTATTGGTGATCCATTTCATACTCATGTTCACAACATGAACCTATAATTGACCCTATTTAATGCCAGTCCCAAATTTACCCTAACCACTATCTTACGGTAAGTGCACCTATGAATACTTTTATTATTATTTTAAAATCTTAACTTGTTAATTTTTCAAGTATCTTATTCCAGTACATGTGTAAATTATCTAATAATTTTTGCATATGAATAGTTGGAGATACATGCAAGTTTTGAGTGGAATAGGACTCATAGTCAAAAAAATATAATACCTCTGGTTGTGAGCAAGGCATCCAAGGGAGAGGATTCTACAAGCAAAGCAAATAGAATGAAGCATTTTGATGATTGGAATCATGTCTTATGGCATTTTCTTCTATGCCTATATGGCTTGATGTATAGTTGTTTGCAATTGTATGCCTCTGTGAAATTGATCTTGGATATTGTATTGTGCTCACATTTTTTACACCTTTATATGGATTTTATGGATATTATATATACATATATTGTTCAACATTTTACTTTTTAAATTTTCTCATTGATTTCACCTTTTTTATTTTGTTGTAATTTATTACATAGTATATTGCATGTTCACATTATTGTATTATTTTAAAAAAAAATAGAATTAAAAATATACCTTGCAATTTATTGAATTTTGTTGAAATGTATGGGAAATTTATATATAAGTATGTTACAAAATTATTACAAAGGGTGTGGTAAGTGATCATGATGCAAGTAGAATTATCTTAGATCTACTTACTATGTGTATTAAATATTTATAGCCTCATTCAAATGAATTATCTTGATTATTTTATGAATATCATTGATCTTATCAAGGTTATCTCAAATCCACAATCTGACCTCTATCTACAAAACACAAACAATCTTCTTAGGTATTTTCATCTAGACCTATAGCTTATAACACTCTTCATTTGATATTGGTATAAAATCAAATGTTTATAGATTTTTAAATGTTATTTCACACTTTATAATATTTTTTGACTTGAATTATATCTTCAAAAATCCTATTTTATCATTTTTGAACTAGAAAACAATATTATGCCCTTTACATAGTCCTTTAGGCCTTGTTCTAAGGTTTGTTAACTTCCCTAAGGAAGATTTTTTTTCAAAACCTAAGCTCCTTATGAATTGGAATGGGTTTCATATATCATTAAGGTGATTATTTACTCAAATAACCATGTTTACAACTTCTCGTAGACTAGTTTCTTCATGAAAATATACAAATATAAACACCTTTTAGTCCTTTCAAGACCTTGACAAGTAGGTTTGTCATCTTAGAATAGTATATTTTCTCATTAATAAGATTATTAAAACATTAATTAAGGTATTAAAATTATATTTAAATATTTTAAATGTGTTTCAACCTCTAATATAGTGAAAAAAACTACCTTAATATTAATCTAAGGCACATACAACATCGAAGGAAGACTAGATAAGGCATGACTTGTTACATTGTTGAGTATTTCAAGGTGCATGAATCTAAAGAAAAAAAGTTTATAAGGTTATTTAAAGGTGAAAATATACATAACATGAAGTTATGAGAGTGTAAATAAGGATAAAATCCCATGAAGGCAAGCTTTGAAAAGTAAAGGAGTTAGGAGTGTGCAGTGTAGGTGTGAAGGATTATGTGCATGTTTATAAGGAAAAAAATGACAAACCATTAATTAAAGTGTTAAATGTATGGTTTAATATATTAAATAATGTAATTAAGTTATTTTTATAATTTAAATATTTATTTAATGAATTTTGTGATGATTCATAAGGCATGCAAGCTTAAGAAGGTGAAAATAGGGTTACATGATCATCTCCAAGGAGTATTTGGTGAGTTTAATGTTTATTTATGGTTTCAAATAATTATATAAAATTGTAAAAAAGTTCATATATTAGTTTATATCCCAAAACTTCCCATAAAGACTCTTTAAATTTAATTAATCATAAGAAAAGTATTCTCAGCCTTATCGCAATCTTAAATCCTCGAGATTTGAAGGGAAACAATCATGTTATATATGATTTCATGTTGTAAAGTGATGGAATGAAGATTATATAAGGTGAGTAGGGTTATGGTAGACAAAAAATAGGCTTTATTTTTGCTTTAAATCCTTTTAAAATCTTTAAATTAAATTTTATATCCTCTTGGCCTACTAATAGTCTTATAAACCCTAAGTTAGAATATTGATCACTAAAATTCATGTTGAAAACACAATAACCATAAAAAAACACCTAAAAATTAGTGATTGGGTTTGTTTTTATGTTAGTCAAGATATGAAAGTGGTTTGGAGTCAATTAGTGTGTAGAGAGCAAGTTAGATCCGAAATATAGTTTAGAAAACTAGTGGTTTTGGTCCCAAAACCATACAAGAGTGGCCTAAAATAGTTTGGAGGTCAAACAAGAGTTTTACCTATTAAGTTGAGTGTGATTATATAAAATATGAATATTAAATCCTCAATATTAATCAATTATTAATATTTTTTATTAGAATTGAACAAAAGACCAATTAGGCCCAATTTGTCCTACTAGCCCTTTGAGGCATTTGATGTATATTTAAATCAAACATAGGGAAGGACCATGAAAATTGTATTATTTTATGTTATCAGATAGTAAAGGAAGCCATGAGATTGTTTGTATGAATCATAATAACTTGAAAAGTCATTGAACTTCATTGTAGCCTTGTAACATTTTGGGTGATGTGTTTGTAGAATTATCTAATAAGGGAGATGTGTTAGTTGTAGCACATGTAGACCTATAGAATAAGGTATATAAATATTGATTTTATGTATTTGTTCAAAAATCTAGCTAGATATTGATAAAACCCTATGTGATAAACTGTGTATAAGGTTGTAATAATATGTATTTAAAGTCTTTGAGTTGGTTTCAAGGCTTGTGAAGTCATAGGGAGGAAGATATCATAGTTGTACAATTTGTAGACCTATAGCTTGCAGTGTAAACCCTATTTTAAGTATTAGTAAAGAATAAAGTCCTATGATTAGCTTTGATAACATTGAGAGTGACTCAATAATTCTATTAGAATCCTTAGAAGTCTAGATGTTGAATAATCCTAAGGTGTGATAAGATCTATGATAAAGAAAAGAAAACTTTGTATTCTATTTACTAAGGTTGAAATTTATTTTTAGAGTCAAAATATTCTCAATAGAATGGTAGGAACCTAAAACTATCAAGTAAAAAAAATTGTTTTTATATGAATCCAAATGCATCGTATCCCTTCTTCTTATCATAACACAGACACATTCTTATTAGCTAATGGAAATTGTGTTAAATATAGCTATTCTTATTAGCTTTATAAATATATTCATGTGTTTTATTTGCAATTAAATGTCATATAGGAATACATTGATTTTTTTTTTAATAGTTTATGCATAGTTTTTTGTTACTTGATCTTCTTTTTACCTTGGCCTATGTTATGGAACTTGATCAAAACTAGTGTTCTCTATCTTTTGGTTTTATTAAATTTTGTAAACATCTCGTACTCAGATATTTTTTAAATTTTTTCTTTAATTTACTCAATACAAGATGCCTATGTTATATTATAATGTGAAATGTATCATTTTGTAATTACCATGCTCTTTTATACATTTCATTAGACTATTTTCATATTTCTTAAGGACTTTTTTTAATTGATTAAGCTCTCATCTCTGAATTTGTTCTAGTGAAAAGTTTAATAATTGTGAAAAATATTGGATCCATAATCATACAAATATTTATGCTTTGATTATTTTTTTTAGTGATCTTAACATTCTCTCATTGATCTTAAGCATATGGTACATTTAGAAATCTCAGTTTCTATAATTGAATAGAACTTTGTCATGTATTTATTCGAAGATTTTATTGTCCTTGATTCAATTTTAAATAAATTTTTGATAATATGAATTTTTCACATTCAAATTTATACTTTCATTTACAAAGATTAGTAATAGAATAATAATTTTGAAGAAAAATAGAAATGAAACATTTTTATCTTTCTGTATGTATTATAACTAGTACGGATGTAGTTGTAAATAACTTCAAATAATGTGGAAACAACCAACACAATTCAAAACATCTATGCATTAGCATATAGCAATTAAACCAAAAAAAATGTTTTCATATGAATCTGAATGCATGTTATTTGTCCTTGTCACCATAAAGCACATGTAATTTGTTTAATGCATAAGATTTCTTATGGAATTAACTCCAACTACATTGACAAATCCTTTTGAATTCTTACCTTGCATCAATTTTATTAGCTTTTAAATATCACTTCACCATCTTATTTTTTCATAAATATTTGACAAAGGAACATAATATGTATAATTTTTAGAATCCAAATCCAAAATGCCTATTGATACAACTATTTTTACCTATATAATTTTATGACATCTAAAAGAATCAAACAACACATTCATGAAAATGCATTAGTTATAATTCACATTTTTATGATAAATTTGAGAGTTTGTACAACATGGCCAACATAGACAAGAAAGTCAATAATGCATACACAATGATAAAAAATAGGCATAATGTAATAATAGTCATGTTGATGCAAGTTTTATACACAATATAAATGGTCTAGGTCACAAGTATGATAATTTGTAACTAATATGCATGTGAGTCTAAAATAAACCATAAAAATAGAGAAAATCAAAGAAAAGAAACAAAATATATCAAAAATCCAAGCATAAAGCATTTGAAGAGTAATATTTACGCTGAAGTGGAATAGGTTATCTAGAACAATACTAATTGATTAATTTTGTGACAAAAAGAGAGATCAAATATAGTTAAATATTTAAAAGAAACAAAACACAATATAATTAAACATGCATAAATGAAAAGTTATCTGATAGCTAGATTTCCATTGCACTTATACAAGAGAATTATGATAAATGTGGATTGGAATCTCGAATCAACTATTACAGAAAATTAAACAATGTATATAAAAATAAATACATTATACATAATTTTACACACTAATATACCAAAATGATGAAATGTACAAGCCATCCATAAAATTGGAGAAAAGTATAAATTTGCAAATCAAGACAAAATAAAGCAAAAATTGTTTATTTTTTTATTAATGTTAATAGCCAAAAACTATCTTCCCTTGTGAATGGGACATTACATGTATATATAACCTTGCGATGGTGAAGGCTTAATCTCTTTTAGCTTGGCCTAGATTTTATAATTATAAAGAATGTTAATTTTATAACTTAAGCAAGCACACATGCTACAATGATAGTAGTAAAAATAGATTTTCTAAATAAATATAAATCATGCATATACAACACAAGACAGGAACCCTAAGTTTAGGTTTCATAACAATCATGCAAATACACAGTTGTTTCCAAATTATACAATGAACGATGTGTTATTTACATTAACTATTAAGGATGTTACATTTGCAATTATGGTCTAGACTAAAATTTTTGTGACTCTAATAGTGTTATTGTCCACTTACATATGCTCTAGCTATGGAATGTGCCTCTTTTGCATTCAATTATTCACTTAGCATATATGCATTATCAAATTATTTATCAATTATTTCAAAATTCAAAAGTAAAGGTTTCAAACTCTTGATAGCTTCTATCATAAATCTATCTTGCTCTACCACCAAGATTTTAAAGATGAACTAAGGCTTCAAATTTTGTGATACTTCCTTTAGAAAAATTGAATAATTATATTACTTACTTTTTAGTCTTAAATAATATACCTAAAATTTATTATTTGAACTCTTCTGCAACTAATTGGAGTAGATTGTCAAAATTGGGTTAATTCACTAGCTCCCCTATCTAGTTGATTACCCTAGTTACTCTCATATTAGATAAAAATTGTGATGTTTTTATTTCATGACTAAAAAAAATAGCTAGCAGTTTATTCATTACTTTATGCCATTTCATAGAGGTATCCCTTTTTGTAATTACATAGCGAAGCACTAGGCAGCTTCCATGTTGGTCATCAAGTTTAACTAATCAAAGGAACTTATTTTGGAATAATGGACCAAGAAGTTCAAACTTATTTATTTGTCTTTCATTTTGTTCCATAGTTTTACTACATCTACTGAATGACCCTAATTAGACACCCTAGATATTCTAATTTTAAGTAAGATATCATATAACTTTATAAATATACTTTGTACCTCAACTATAACTTCCTAAGGAGCCTATATAGTGTTCATCTATTTCCATCTCTTCAAGGCCTCCTCAGTGACTTGATGTATTTCCTTTAATGTTAACCTAATATAATTAACAAGAGTATTAAATTCCTTAATGTACTTCATAGGCTCATTAGGGTTGCTATTGGGTCTTTTGGCCAATAGAATCACATTCTCTCTCTAATTGATGAAAGGCTATATGATCTCATACCAAATCATGCAACCTATCCTTACACTGCTCTGAAACCATCAACAAACTGATACAGACCTATCTAGATCATTCATTCTTTGTAGCCCTATTTTCCCTATTTATTGGCCATAACTTTTTGTATATTAGCTCAATAATGAAATTAAAACCATTTATGGATACCCATTAAGCTATTATATAACATACTTAAAAATATCCTGAGGTTGATTGGTACGAAATTATACTTCCTTCTTTATGCCATGTTCTAATTAGCCCTCCTTGTGTGCAAAACACCTTGTCCAGAGTAAAGTATGGACTTTATAAGAAAAACAAGCATAATTACAGATACCCATTACCTTATTACAGGTGAATCAATCATTTTTTAGGGCACTTCTTTGGAGAAATTCACTTTTCCTATATTGGCCTATGCTCTTCCTTTCACATACACCTAGGATCCACTTGGCAATTCTTCTTTTCCATACTTCTCCATACTGTATCACCTTAAAAAAACTTCCAAATGTTATATAAAACCTTAAAGGTTCAGATTCCAAAGTTTCAAGAGTTTTCAAGCATTAAAACTCATTTTGAGGGCTAGAAGCTAATTCAGGATTTTCCCTTGGACAGTCACAGGCCAAGAGCTAATTAATTTTTATGGGAGTGTTCTATCATGTTTCAAGGGTTAAAATCACTTGTATATGGTCTGTTTTAACCCCCTACACCTTCTCCAATAATCATCCAAGTCATATCAACCCTATGTACCTTCCAATGCTTAACATTTCAGTGTCTTTTGACTATGTTTGTATGACAGTCAGCAGGGTTCAAGATTTTCCTTATCTATTTCAATGATCAATGGACTTAAAGATGTTATAAAAACATGTACATACCTTAAATTATTTCCCTATTCCCATACTTATAACAAATAATACCTTTTCAATGCATTCACCTTGCAAAAACATGTAAATGTCTGACCCTTGCCTGTATACTGTCACCTACAGGCCTAAATTCCAACTGTGGAGTTTCTGGATATTTGAAGGGTTTCTAATGCCTGTTTCTTATTTATCTAATTTTTTCTTGCCTTAGGGACCTATTTCCACACCATTTTAGACTCCATACAAAGATTTTTACTTGGAGTTTACTTAAGACAGTGGGTTGTATTTTTAAATTCCTGAATATCTTGTTTAGGCTTCTTTTAGCTTTCAAAGCTCTTAAGGTCTTTTGTTTACATAAATAACAGTTTAAAATTGTTATCAACATAAAAAATACCCATTATCTCTCAATATTCCATAGAGAACCATCATACACACACTTACACAGGACTGTTACCAGAATTCATAAGAAACCATATGTGAAACAAATACATTCATTCTTTCTTTCATAAATCAATAGAAGACTTACAATTTAATACCAGATTCAATCTCCATGTTCCATGGCTTTCAAATCCTTTATTTCTCCTTCAAATATTATCTTGACTTCAATCAAATTTTCTCCTTCTCTTTTCTTCTACATCTCTTGAGTGAGGTCCTCCCTCACTGTTTCTCTCCTCTTCTCTTCATTCAATCTTCTTTCCCTTGAATGAGAGGAATTTTCCTCTCTATCCTTATTCACTTCTACACCCCTCTCATCCTCTCTTCTTATCTTCATATTTTAATGAATTCTTCTTTGTTTTCTTTTCAATAACTTTCCTTCTAACTTCTACGCCCAAATTGGGCTTAAGGCACCAAAAGACTATTTTTAAGTTTTAACAATTACTAAGGTTGAAAATAGTTTCAACCATTTCCCCTTTATTTCCTCAACAATCTAAAAATCACTTTTCACCTTTTTACTTTTCACTTTTTACCATTACATTTACTCTTAAGCTGAAATTTTGAAATCTCACACAATTTGGAGGGAAAACCAAAGTTTGAATTTGCATGCTAGAATTTCATTTGCATTTGAAAATAGTCCTCCATGGTGCTATTGTAGATGCTCCTACATCACTTCTCAAGATCTATTTCCATCTTTGTCCTTATATTTATCATTTTCCTCTTTTTCACTCATTGTATGGTCCCAATCTCTTTATAAAACCTTGTAGAAACTATTGGTATCTCAACCATGACTAGATTCTGCCTTTGATTCTACAGGTTCTACACTTCCTTTACCTATTAAGGAATTATCATTTCTCTAATATCTTATTCTTTAGTAATTTATGAAGATGTAGAAGTATGAGAGGTCATAGGAAGGGAAGTGTTTAATGGTGAAGATATTTTTGACATTTGTATGGGCACTTGTGTAAGTTTTTGGCTTGTTGCTTTCCATGAAAAGGATTTCTTTATTGGTGTAACTTTGGGAAAGAATTTGGTCAATCCAATGGTTATTTCCATAGTCATAGTTGCTTCTAGTGGAGCCTATGAATCTAACATGGGAAGCTCAAATTAAGTTAAATTTGTTGTAGTGGATGGGCATTTATTGAAAAGAGAGACAATAACCAAATTCTCAAAATGTGCCATTTTGGGTTCCTTTATTAAATAAATGTACAGATATATACTAATAACTTGTAAATAGGAAGATGTGATAGAGGGAATTATTAGGGGAAAACTTATAATTATACTTTTTTCACTACATATAGAAGAAACAATATAAGAAATTACCTTTGAAATCCTTTGTGTTAGTTCTGAGGTAAGACTAGTGAAATTTTTTCCTTCTTATAATGTGATGAGACTCAAAGCCTTTGCTTTCTCAAGTTCTACCTCTTCATAATTTGCTTGGATATCTCTTATATCAGGTTCTTATTATTTTTACATTTAATCAACCAGAGATATAAATTGCTCTGATTCCTCCTATTTTTTTAGATCCATTACACCCTTGTCACTTATTCTTATTCCTTGGTATCTTCTTCAATAACTTGGAGACCAATAAATGGCCTCTCTTCTAGTTGTTTCCCTTAGGAATAGGTGGGGAAATCCTTTGGCTTCTTGTGGTAGATCAAGATAGGTGGAGTGGACTATGGATTAGATGGTGTAGTAGTTATGGTGGAAATTATATTAGGAGGTGAAAAAGTACATGATGGAGTGAAGGGTATGTACACTAAAAGATTTCAATGAAGAGATATAGGAGATTTAGGATAATCTAAGGAAGTTTTAATTAAAGTAAAAAAAATATTGTAAGAACTCAGGTAAACTTACTTATGTGACTGTGGTAAGTGGAGGCAAAATATTCATTAAAAAGGCGCCTTTCCTTTGGCTAATTGCATTAGCTATTGGATTTTCCATGGTGGTACTCATGCATAAACTTATTCATCTAAATTTGTAGAAGGAATGTGAGGACCGTGAAGTCCTCTAAAAATTTCCTTCTTTAGCTTAGGATTTGACTCCCCATGATTTCCAAGATGATCTTTTTATTCTATGGATTAATCTTTTGGATATGGGGTTTCATCTAATTAATGAGATATTTTAGATATAAATGGAGGCTATTATTGACTCCATGCCATTTTCACTTCTTCCTTAGTAGCATCAGGATTGTATTACAAAGCTTGAGCCAATATTAGTGATATATTCTTATCCCTCATCTTGATTCATACCTTTAAGTCATCTAAGGCATTCAAGAAAACCTAGTCATTATCATAGGCTTTATAACCATAAGAAATGTGAACCTTATTCTTCTCAAGAATTTTATTCAAATAACCCTTTATCCTTTTATTAGGGTCTCATTGCCTAAATGGTATTACCTATAAATTGTAGGTTGTCATAGGCTTATTGGCTACTATTAAATGTGACTTAGTTAGATATTAGTGTTGCCCAATGCTACAAGGTGTTTTGAAATAATAATCCAAGTGTTTTTAACCAACTTATTCATTGATATTATTAAAAACTTGATAAGATATTTCTTGTTATATAATGTGGCCATGGATATGATGACATAAAAATAAAGAGGCAGTCCTTGTTCCATCCACTTAGATGATAGCCACATTGGGGTAGAGCTAATAGTCACCCATATTGGTGAGTGTCTTTATGATATTCTCAAATAATCAAGGAATTATTATACCTTAAATATTTCAATAGATATAAGGGTATACCTCATCACTTATTCTCTTGATATAGTTTTTGTATCTATGAATAAACATAAATGAGAAAACTTATCCAACCTTTTTAGCTAGATACTCAGTGGATAGCTCCAATTTTTAATCATAAGGCTTTTACATAGTTGCCATTACTACATCCAGTAGATAAGAAATTATACAAAATTTCACATCTTTAATTCTCCTATCTGGGTAGAGAATTTGACATTTCAATCTTGCACATATAATCTCCCCTACGGATACCAATATATCACTAGTTAATAGAATGTCTAATATAGGTACCCATTTGACCTGGATGCATGCAATGCTTAGAAATCCATATAATTTATTCAAAAATTCCATTACAATAATAATTTTAGGTCTAAGCTTAATGATAGATTTGGTGGGAATTATTCCTTTTGGATTCAATATTTTCCCCTTTGCCAACCATTGTTTGAGTTTTATGTCCACTATATTTTAGTCAAGCCACACATTGGTTGAGACCTGATTGTATGCCATTTTAGGTAGAAGAAGCCTAAGATACCATTCAAACACCCTAATAGAGATATAGGCAGAGGCAATTTTAAATTTCCTCACATGAACAATATCACCCATAGTGGTCCCATTGATGAATATAAATTTTAGTAGATTAATATATGGCATTACCTCTAGCTTGGCCATACCCTAGTGAATATCCTCTACCTTGATAGGGAGTAAGTCATCTACTTATTTTTTGGCTTTAGAGTAAATCTTATCCTCCTCACAATAGGCCTGAACTGACTTGATCTCTTTCTAAAGTGCTGAGTAGTATGGGAATTTAAAAATCAAAGCACTCTTTTCATAATATGTCCTTATATTATGTTGATCATATGAATGAAAATAGAATTAAAACTAAGCTCTTACCTTATTTTGATGTCAATGAAATTGATAAAAAGTGCTTCCTATGATTGATTTGAAGTTATATACTACTTTATTTAGTGCTTTTCATGTAGGAGCATCAAGAAAAAGTTGTCAATTTTGCATTTTGGGTCATTAGAGGTCAAAATTTTGTCAATGATTGGATGTAATGTGTGTAAAGAGAGATTTTCAACGTCTATTCATTTATATGAAGTCATTTGGGAATCCCTATGGTTCATAGGTTAAGTTTTCAAGGTGTTTGGAGTTTTCCCTCTAAAACCAATATTTTAAAATTTTAAATATTTGAGAATAGCCTAGACGAGTATAACCAAGGTCCAAGGTGTCTAAGTGAAAGGAAGTATTTTTTAAGGTCTAAAAAAAGTCATGAAGTTAATATATGACCTTATGTCATCATAATTAATTAAGATAGAAACAAGAAATAAAATAAAATAATAATAGTCACCGTTGTACGTTGAGGGTTAGTTATGGAAAAGAAGTTGTTATAATTGCCAAGTAAACCTATGTTGATATGAAAAAAGAGAACTCATTTTGTAGGAGAGGATGGCGTAGAGGAGAGAGGAATAGAGTAGAGAGGGTCCTAGAATGATAAAAGGACTAATGAAAACAAGAATGAATGAATCAATAAATTGATAGTGAGATATATTTGAAGTTTTACATGTACCTTCAGATGATTGAATAACAAAAAGTAAATGGAGGCAGTCAAAGATTGTGTTAATTCTACCTACATACCCTGTTTCTTGCATTTAACTCTCTCAAGAAAGGTAAGTTAACATATTTATAATGGTTCTTATTAAAGACTATGGTTTGTGTTTCTAATGTGGTGTGTGATTGAACTATGTGATATTGAAGTCTAAGACAAAGGACTAAAGTTAAATGCTTGACAAAATGACATTAGGTAGTTTTGAGATAATCTATTACACAAACTTAGGACTGTGTATACTTATACAAACTTGTAATAAGGAAGAGGAATAGTTGTTGGGAAGTATTTATAGGTATCAAGATAATATGATATTGTATATTAGTCTAAATGGAAACCTTGAATATAAGGAAAACTTACCAGACCCCTATTTATGGATTGCGTAAAAAGTGGAAACCCTATAGTTGTAATATAAACCCTTTGTAATCAATCTAAGGCCATTGAAGAATATATATTTGAAGGAATAAAATTAGTAAGTTTTCCTATTGATATGTATATAATAAATATCAATTGCTAAGATATAATGAGATGGAGACTGGAAGTATAAAGTGAACTCAGTGTGCTTTGGTAAACCCTCTTAACAAATTGAAACCACTCCTTGTAGTTGATTGATGAGTTATAAACACTATGAAGAATTAAAAGAGTAAGAGAATGTGATGATAATTTTAAGATTATAGGGAGATGTATTAATGACTTACGGTTCCCTTTCAAAAGTTTGGAATGTCTTTGAAGTTTATATTTCAAGTATACCCTGCACAAATAATGGAAACTTACACTATTTATTTCATTCTTTTTAGCACAAAAAGATACACATAAGGGTTATATATGGTTTAATAAGTTTAATGGTGTCCAAATATACCTAATTTAGGTAATTTATCCTTTGAAACACCATAAGACTTGAGATAAATAAATTCTAGACCTCTCGACCTATGAGGAAATAAGTAAACCCTAAGATTAGGGTTTTATGGATATAAATATATTTAACCATCCAATTTGGCTGAAATTTTGTAATATTTCATATTTATATGACTTTTAATTGATTAAAGTTATTTTTTGTTGGTATTGTATAGATAAGTACATATTTGACCTTAGTGGTTTGGCATAGGCTTAATTAGGCCTTAAAAGAAGTGTATTTTACAAATGAAGTGCTAGAAAGAAATGGAGTTTGACTATGAAACTTTAACCACATCTTATGGGGGTATAAATTAAGTTCATAAATGTAACTAATCCTTAGTAATGTATCTTGTATTTATTAAACCAAGATTAATTATTTAAAAGAAGGCTACAAGCCTTGTGAGGAGTAGGGGTTATATGTAGAATTGGGAGGTAAGGTGAGTTCCAAAGGTCAGAGAAGATTGGAGTAGATGTAATATGACTATTTAAGATCATTCATGAAAAAATACTAAGTTATTAATACCTATTTCTTATTTTGGCCCTTAAGACCTAAGGAGTAGAAACCTAGTTTAAACTCAAAAGCAAGAATCAAATAGGAGCAAATAGTATCGAATAAATATTGAATTTTGATGTCATCAAGGAGAATTAATGATTGTATATATATTTGAAGATTGTAAATAAATAGGGACTTATGTCAAGAATATTCTTAAGCCCAAGGAGCTAATAGAAAGAGTGAATTATACATGTAATATAAAGATCAAATCAAACAAGATCATGTAGACTATGACTAGTTGGGTTGAGCATCAAAAGGTGATGTTTATGAGGAATTATCCCCATGCCTATACATCAAATTTGTGATTGAATAAACCTAGGTCTCGATGCACATTTATAAAACTCAAAAATTAAAATGCTTAATGATCAAAACAATAGCAATACAAATATAATATTCATAGATTTTGTATAAATCATTTACAAGATTGTGTATTGATTAAACTCATTTGATTTGAATGTTGATAAAGAATTTAGATTTTAATGCCCATTTTGATTTAAATACATAGTCAAATTTTGAAGATGCCTTTTATTTTCCAAATAGAGGTCTCTCATTAATTATTCACGTCTATATATCACTTTCACATAGTTGGTAATCATTCATTAATTTTATTTTTTGCCATGTTACTACATATATGTTCTTATGATTTGGATTCTTTTCCACCAGGTAATGCCACTTATCATGTCCTCTCCATTTGTATCCTTCGTATATTTTCATTATGTTTAGAACATCCTCTAGTGAAGACTTTAGGATATTAAGCCACATGGCATGATCTTGGAAACTTGAGAGAATTAGTAAGTGAGAACATTAAGAAGGAAAATAATACACTATTTAACTTCTTGGCCATGTAAATTAATGTAAATGTGACACTACAAGTTATCTGATGGGGGCCTTGTAAGTATGGAATCTCTAGACATTAGCCTATAAAATAAAGAACCATTTATGCTTCTTAAGGTGTCTTGTTTAGGGCATTGAAACATGTGCAATGATCACAAAAATTTCCACACTTGATAACTCTAATGATCAGAGACTGGGAAAGCACATAGC
Organism: Torreya grandis; assembly: GCA_037957365.1. Classification (NCBI taxonomy): domain Eukaryota; kingdom Viridiplantae; phylum Streptophyta; class Pinopsida; order Cupressales; family Taxaceae; genus Torreya; species Torreya grandis. Next base: position 2,526,111 of record JARHVA010001385.1, read on the forward strand.
TATTAATTTTATCAAGTTTTTTACTGAAGTATCAAAGTTCTTCTTTAACATGGATATGTTGTATGGCTTATTTGTGGAGCTTTGGAGACTTACAAGATTTTGTAAGACTTAATCTTTTCTAAATGTCCAAAATTGCAAATAACACAATAATGACACATGTCATAACTATATGATATATTTTCTATGGGCCTAATTTAGAGGAAAATGATGGTCTTCAGCTATTACTTCTAGAATCAACATGCACATACTAGCAGAAGAAAAATTATACTAGTTAATATACAAATCATATTTTAGTAAAAAGAACTCATATACAATGTAAGCCTTCACATGACTTACGTACCAGTTTAATATTATATATTTATGACTTTTACTTGGGTGAAGTTACATTTTCCAAAGATAAACCTTATCATAAATGTGTGATATTCTATTCATAGATCTTTATGCTCCTAGTTTTCTAGGTATGAGTTTTTTTATAATCCATTATATTGATGTGGGTCTTGTGCACAATGTAAAATTTAAATGAGGAAGCCTCTAATGTTTTAAGATCTTAATTAAGGTAAAATCCACTCTAGCTCATGAGTTGAAGGTATGGGTTAACAAACCTTATGGTGGAATAGCAAATAAAGCCTGCAGATTGTAATCTATGTTTGCTTGTAATGAAATGAATCCTAGTAGATAAATCAAACCTAAGTGTGTGGGATAGATAGGTGATACCTACACTAGAGTGGGTATACCTCAATTAATTAAAATTTAGTAAGAGGCAAGGTTAGGGAATAAAAAAATTTATTGTGATCTCAAAGGGTCACTTTTGAGGCAAGTTTATTAGTGAAAGTGTGCTTTTAAAACTAGTGTTTATAGCTCGCATTTGTTACACTCACATACAAAGATAGTTATGAAGTCAATGGAGGAGTGATATAGGAAAATTGATGGTCTTAACTAAAGGTTTGTTTCTTTAGAGTTTCTATTATATACCATTAAGTAAGAGGTTACAAGTCAGACCAAGAAGGTGTGAAAGGTTGCTATTGCACACACTTAGAAAATTAAACCAAAATAAAAAACTATTAGACACCTATAATATTAACATAATTTGAACTAATTATTTAATAATATCTACTAATTTTCAATAGCACTTGCAAATCTATGATTAGCATACATTGATAAAATAATCAAAATTTATCCATGGATTTTATTCACTTCAAATTATTTTATTATTATAGCCAAAAAATCAAAACCTTAATATCAAAAGAATGGAAGGAAATAACATCGATGAAATTATGTGATAATAAAAATTTATTTTGTATTATATTGATAGAATATTCTAACCCTTTAGAATTAGAAATTACATAAATATATAGACTTGGGGAGGGGACACCTCATCCTCCAAGTGTATATGAGCTCATGGTTGTGTGACATAGTTAGATAGCCTTAAAACTACATGTTTTTCATGCTCATAGCTAATTATAACTATGTAAAAATTAAGTATCCTGTGTAAAGTGATGTAACGTGTGCATTATTACAAATAGTTTAGGAAACTTTACATGTATGATCTAAATTTAGGTAAACTATAAGTATTCTTTGCATATATACATATAAAATTTACCTCAACTCAAGGTTGACTAGGTGCTTGCAAGATGGGCGAGGTTTTTAGGGGTGTTAAGGTGGATGCTTGTGTTGAACTGGGAGTTATAGTGTCAACATTCTTATTCACTTCCAAATATTGATAGTGATTATGATCAATGTTATAATGGTATCTAATTTATGTCCATATTAAGGAGTGGAGGCCTGTGCACCATGTTTACCTGTTCTAGGAGCCTTACACATTCAACCTTTGTAGTCTTGAATTTAGATCTAAAGATCTCAACTTCAGTGACCTTCCTAGCAAAATTGAGCTCAACTTCTATTTATTCTAAGGTCTTCCCTTGTATATTCTATTTAAAGTTCTCTAAATCTTGTTATAAGAGTTGGTCAAAATTGGCCCTATTGAAAATCCTTCCTGTAAAATCCTTGGCATGTGAAAGCTTCAATTCATATAAAATTTGTGAGGTGAGAGTTTCATGTTCTCATTATTTATGCATTATTAATTTAGCTACATCGATCCACTCCCTATCTTATTGTGTATTGATCAACACAAAGTTGATGGCATTGGTACTCTCTAATGGTGCCATTAGGTTTAAGTGTGCACATGCTTTACCATATGTTAAAATAATAAAGAATTTTTGTTTATTTTAAAATAAATAAATAATCTGGTAGTCTCTACTATATGTAATGCCAATTCTACCCTCATTGCACTAATATTATCCATAGTATTATATGACTAGATTCAACACTCTGGTCATTCATCTCTATTTGGACAAGAACATGGATAATTTTATGTTGTTCTCTTATTTGTTCTAGTTCCTACTCTAGTTCTCTCCTTTCCATTTTAATTCCTTCGTGTATCTCTACTAGAGCATCATTTTATGTTTTAACATAGGCTTTAAAATATTATATATATGAGGACTACCCCAATTTTTTATCTTTCATATTAGATAAGGTAATCATTTCTTGCCTCTCCTCCACTATGATTTCTCTTCCATTCTCATCTTCCAGCTTCCTCTTTCTAAGACTTTGTACACTCCCTATATATTTTTAAAATACTAAACTGACAGTTAGAAATTGTATAATTACTAGGTTAGGCCTTTTGGAAGCCTTTGATTGCATGTCTATTGCCCACTATTGGAGGAAAAACTAGGTTGGATCCATGGGTTGATTTTTTAAAGTTATAGTCTCACCCAATAGTTCTCCTATTGTACACCTCAGAGTTTCTTTTAGAAGGGGATTAGGGAGTGAATGCTAGATGATTTTAGACTAGTCCACTCTACCATATTATGGTATTGGATGGACTATGTAAACTATTTTCTTCTTATTCTCAACCTTTATGGTGATTATCACAGTTGATTTCTTGAAATGGACTAGGAGGAGGAACTAGTAGACTTAAATGTGTAGATGGTACATGTAACTAGGGAGTTGATACTACTCCCCTTACTTTTTTTGTAACATTTTTCTTAGTTTTTATGAGGGGTAAAGGTTGGTTAAGCAAGGGGTTGAATAATATAAACCTCCAATTTGGGGACTAAGAGATTAGGGGGCTAGGTAGACTAAATGAACCAAGATCAAATGGGCCTACAATAGAAAGAGAAATATAACAAATAGTAGGGGTAATGGAAACTAGAGGGAGGGGGGGTGTTGGCTCAACTGATAGTTTCTTATACAATGGTTCCTTTCCATTTGAGTCTTGGAGGATCAATATTTTAAATCTCTACAATTATGTCTCCTCATTAGTGGACTCCCCTCTAACTGCCTCTTGTGTGGCTAGCTCCATTAATGGTGTTTCCATAGCTAGGATCTATGGATGGGGATGGACACTTAGTTTCCTTGTATAAAAAATAGTTGTCTTGGAATTTGTGCAAAGATCCTATTATGTGGTTGAGGTAACCACATCAACAACCTTTGAAAGGTGATACATCACCTTAGGTAGGGCCCTCAAAATCTAAAGAATCAATACAAATGGGTTCATCTTGATTTTTCCCAAGTGAGGTATATGACACCCCTAGTTCCTTCTTTGATACCAAAAGTGCCATAGGGGGTGTCTAAGAGGGTTGGATTTGATCTCTTTCTATCTGAGTAGGTCTACTAGTCCATAAGTCTAATGTATCCCATCCTTTAGCCAATGGGATTCTAGTATGTGCCTCCTTTATAGAAATGGAAGGTTCCCCTTAAATAAGTTTTTGAAGGTCTTATTCCAAGTGAATTTATTAGGTCCTCTTCCTGACTTGGTCATAATTTTGATTATTTAAGATTAAAAATCATGATCATAGGGTTTATGTTGATATTTCCTGTTAAGTCCCTTGATATGTTTTTGTACATGTCTATGGTGATTTTAGTCCCTACGTGGGAATAGCCAAGGAATATTATTCTTTATACTTCCATGTCTCATAGATGCACTTCCTATTAATGTATCACATCCTTCCAATCATTAGGTGAGATATTTTAAAGTAAGATTTATTACTCCTGTACTTGTCCTCATCGATACCCCACCATAACTAGTAGGCTATTTATTGCCTTGAAAACTTATATAGGACATACTTAGGGAGGTGAAGAGGTGTAACCTTATGGAATATAACCATGAAAAACATGTAATTATGGTATAAATAGTAGTCTCCCCTAATAAATAATGTATCTTCAATGTTCTTCGATATCCTACATAGGGGGACACTATGGATTGGGGATAGATGTATATGAAAAGGCACACAATGTTGTGAGTGTATGAATATATGTGCATGAAGAAGTAAGAATCACATATATAAATATTTATATAGTCTAGAAGGGGGATCTAACATAAGTCATTATTAATTTAAACTATGATAAGGTTTGCATCAAATAGGTAAAACATCATATAAAAATGACCTCCTAGAAGCCTCTTGTCCTTGTGCAATATCTACTCTCACACTCATTCCGATCACTTCACCTATGGAAAATGTCAAATCTAATGTCCTCAAAAAATCAAGCAGTGGAACCCATTCTGGGTGGAGGAATTCAATCCTTGGGTATCCAAGAAACCTATTTAATAGGGATATCCCAATTCAGATTCCCATTCCAAATTTAGTCACTAATGTGGGTTGTTTATCATTCAAATTGATTATTTATCTAAGGAGTATCCAACTACTAATTGTCTTCTCAATAAATTTTTCTTTCTTCCATGCCACTACTCTATGTAAATCATAAGTAGAATCTACAATAGGAAGAGAGAGGTTGCCTTTGAAATTCATCACTAGATATACATGCCACAACCATTTTGTGTTCACCATGATGTAAGAATTCCCCTCCAAATATATTCCTAGTGAAGAATAAATCTCATAAAATATCAATACAAGGCATGACTTATGGCTTCACTAGTGTGAAGTGTAACACTTGAAATTTGAGTGAGAGGAGATATGGCCAATTGGAATTGAGATAGAGTCAAATTATCCTCATTTATATGTGGATCAACCTAGTATATGGACTTCCATAACACTGAGTATTTAATATAATCATTGTCGAATATTACAGGTTCAAAGAGCGTATCCATGTAATCAATGGAATATTTGATGGAAAATATTGAATGGGGAGACTTACTGAAAATTATTTGAATGAGGATGTCATTGTTATTTAATTGAGCTGATATTGGTCCAGTTTCTAATTCAATCACTCATCTCTCCTAAGTATGATAATAAGTTGGAAACACTTGTGGCTCTGGATTTATCCTAGGAGAGTAATTAAGTTCATAAGTCAGCTTGAGATCAAATGGGTAGGTCATCATTTGAACTACTTTGATATAATTTTGGAATTGATTTCCAATTCATGAACAATTAATGTCCAATATCTATAACTTTGATTTGTTTATTCAATTTAAACTTTACCACTTTATTTGTCAAGTATGCCATATAATCACTTGTTGACATTTATTAGGAATGGCACTTAATTACCCATTACCAAGTGAGATTTCATCTCTTCAATAGCTTTAGTTTACCAAGAAATGAAGCTTTCATTAGTCATAAGTTGAGAGTTAGGATATAAAAATGTTTTTGAGGTAGATGAGTATCCCAAAAAAAGTTCAAACACATTGAAGAGTAAATTCCTATAGGGGTATGTAAAAATGTAAAGTGATGAAGACCAAAAATATGTCAGAGGAACTGGTCAAGAAAAATCACCAAAGAAAATCACTAACAAATAAAAGTATGTTGGAAGAGTTTGGTTAATGAAAGTTCTAAAAAAATCATCAAAGACCATTTCGTGTTAAGTAGTTCTAATGAGTAATTTCACTAAAAAGGATTATCTAAAATTTATATATACACAACTTATAAAATCCATTAGTATGTTTATCCAAAAAGACAAAAAGGTACATTTGTATGTTTTGCAGATAATAGAGTTAGTGCAATATATAAGGCCTTTATTTTTAGAGGACTTCTAGGATAGGGTGTAGGCCAATTTTGAAAGATAGTGGGCCCCTGTTCTAATAAAAAAAGAATGGGGTTATGTTGGTTATATCATGTTCTTATTTTTAAAATTATTATGTGTTACATGTGTCAAGGCTCAATCAGTCAATCATGCTATTAAACTTCATCAAAACAAAGTTGAAAATTTTTCATTCAATATTTCTAACAAATTAAAGCCATATCGCTAATAATTTTTTAGAAAAAACATCACTAAAAAGCATCAGATAATCAAGCAATAATATATAAAAACATAAAATAATAGTTAGTATAAAATAATGTTTGTGGATTTCATATGTTGAAAGAAAAAAAGCCTTTTCGATACTGATGTTCATGGATTTTATGTTCTTGAAGAAGCATGTATGTACATAAAAAATCAAGACATAATGTTTTTAAAATAAAAGCATGCATGTAGAAAAAAGCCTATTCTAGACCAATGTTCACGGATTTCGTGAAATAAGCTCCAACAAATCCACTGGCCTTTTTCAAAGAGATAAACCATTTCTAAATAAATACTTGAAAATAGGTTAAATAGGTGCACTATAAGTAATAACAATTGTTTAAAATAACATCCTGACATAGAGTCTGAACAAATTTCAAAAAAATTCATTTTTGTTAACTACTCATAGATTTAAGAGTGATATAATTGTGCCTAAACTTAGCATCAGTCCTTTTGATATCTTCATCTTGATTGGATTGAAACAAAAATGTGTGGCTACCAAGAGGCTATCCAGTGGTGAGATCGAGCCAGATGGAAAATTGTTAGAGACCCATAATATTATGTAGTTTAGCCAGGTTGAACTTATCCTTTAGATCTCTAAATGATAAAGGTCATGGCCTACCCTAAACTATATTAACTAATTAATACATTAAGTCACCATGATCATGACATGTGACAAAATCTCAGCTACTCAAAGGATTAACAAACTAGATTAGACACATAAAATCAGCTAGATCATGACACCTAAAAAACATACCTTGTAGAACTATGATAGATGTTCATAGTCATGATGGTTTCATAACATTTTTTTTTGAACTAACCTACCAATGACCTTTTGAATTTGTATATATACAAGACATAACTCAATTTATTGGGAAATTTTTTTAGCAATTTTTTTTTGACATACTATGAGTCTTCAATGATTTTGTTTACAATTTTCATTTGGTGAAGTCTTTTAACATATTTTTTTTAGGTGATTTCATTTGGAACTTTCCTTTGACATGTTTTAGTTTTTAGTGATTTACATTTTTCATGCTCCCTTGTAGCAACTTACTCTTCAAGGTTTTTCTTCAGAGGAGTTGTTCAGAATATATGTTTGGGATTCATGTTTTCAGGACCTCCAAAGTTTTATTTTGAATTGGACAAAAAAATCAAAGATATAGATGTTGTATATTAATGATGCATGAACTAGAAATAAATAAAAAAGTTATATCAAATGACTTCTAACAAAGACATGCCCAATCAATCTCAAGTTGACTTATGAACTTAATTGTTCCTATACAATCAAGCATTATCCACCAATATTTTTAGTAGAAATACAAATATGTAGCTTTCAAGAGGATAAAAAGTGGAAATATCATTCCAAGTATAAAATTTCTAGAGACTCATGATAATCCATAATTTATATATCCTACACTTAACCTTTAGATTTACAAATGAGGGAGGTTATTGCCTACCCCAGACTAGCTAAACTACATGCCACAATCTCAACTACTTGAAGGATTAACAAACCAGATCATACCCATCAAACCACTAACACCTTGACATCTTTAAAACATGCCATGTGGCACTATGAAAAAATTTCAAAGTCACATACTTTGAGACCTATGAACATACTTTATTTTTGTACTAACCAACTAATGATCTTTAGAAGTTGTATATACATGACTTGACTCAATTTTTATGACAAATTTCCTTGACAAAACTCTTCTGACATATTTTGAGTCTTTGGTAAGTTTGTTCAAAAAAATTGTTTGATGAATTCTTCTATCATATTTTTAGTTTTTAATAATTTCGTTTGGTGATTTCACTCAAAACTTTCCTTCAAAATATTCTATTTTTTGGTGTTTCACATTTTTTACACTCACCTATTGTAACTTACTCTTCTACATTTTTTTTTGGATAAATTACTAAACACAAAAATGGTCTTCGATGATTTTTTGATACTCTTTCCACATATTTTTGGTCTTTGGTAAAAGTGATCAGCACACCAAGGTCTTCGAGAAACTTATTCAGGGATTTTTTCCAACTCATTTAGGTCTTTGACAAAAGTGTTTAAAACTTTTGTTTAAGATAGTCATATTTCTTTCAAACTTTATTATATCTGGACTCTCATTCCCTAAATAACAAAAGCCTCATTTCCTAGTAAACCGAAGTCTAAGAAACAATTAGAATAACTCGTGTGATCAAAAGTTTTTAAGACTGCACAAAAGTGTTGAAAACTATGTTGAGACTATGCCAGAGATTTTGTTTATAAAAAAATTCTACTATTTCAAATGACTTTGTCAATTTTTCATCAGGACTTCCAACATCCCATGTTGATCTCACAGAAGTTCTAGCCCCATTTTAAATGCATATCAACACTTCATCAATTTTATTCAATTTTTTTGGAAGAATTAATGATGTAATCAAAGTTTTTGGTCAAGCCATTGGGAAGTTAATGACAAGTGGCATAATACCATTACTCCTCTACCCCATATGGTGACACTTGGCCAAATCCCATGGTCTCATTATCATAATATGTATTATCATGCCTTTGATATTTGGACATTCACTAGGTGAGCATGATGATGAAATGTATCTCATTGATGTAGTTACTAAGAACTATCATGATTTTTTACTTTGACGTGTAATTTTCAGGTGGATAGGATGATGACACTTATCATCATCTTGATGCTCTACTTTCCTAGAAGTGTCGTATTCCTCAATTTTGTTGTAACAAATCTGAATGAATAGGATGATGACATGTGTTATCATCTCGATCTTTCACTTCCATAGAAGTGTCTTGATTCTATTTTATTATGAGATCTTTACTGAATGGGATGATGACACATTTCATCATCACATTACTATACTTGATTGAATTTTTTATACTCCTTGCATCTACTGCAAGGAATCCCAATCATCAAATGATGACACATGTCATCATCTCAGCATTCCACTTACTTGCAACTGACATTTTTATATATTTTTCTTTGTAGTCTTTAGCTTAATGAAATGACGACATGTGTCATCAACCCAATGCTTTGATTTATTATAAGTGTCATGATCCTCACTTCTATTATGAATGCTTTGAAAGAGAAAAATTATGATGCATGCCATCATCCTAGAGCATAGTTTGGTCAAAACTATCATGATCCTCACCTTTACTCATCACCCCCACACCTAAAAATCTAAGTACACTAGATCATGACCTTAGTCATCATCCTAGTCCTTCACTTAACTAGAATATTTAGAAACTTTTTAGAATTATTTTATGATTGCATGCCTATAGGATTACAACTTAGGATAGTGGGTTATTACCGTGTGGCACCATTTTTTCCAACATAAAAAATGGTTATGAATGTAGGGATGTCTGAATTTGCATAGAGCATCTGATGGATAAAAGCTTCCAAAAACTTGCATCTCATAGAAAAGGGTCAAATAGAATAGTCAAACATAGGAATATCCTTACACAACCTCAGATAAATTGTTAACTTAGCGAACTTTTAAAAACCATTAATAACTTAGCTTCAGTAGAATAACTAATGAAAACTTGGATATCTAGAATAATGATAATATTATTATTATCAAAGAAACTATTCTTAACCAATAACATAGACATAATAATGTTTGTAAAATCCTAACATTTTTAAGTACATGATAAACATCAATAAATGATTCATCCACTATAGCCCGTTCCTTTCAGGATGAAATGGACCTCTACTAAATTGTTTTTGAAACTGAGGTATATTGGAGATAAATATATTGAATGTAACACATACTTCTTATAGAAATTTAGTGATTGGTTAAAATATTTGAAATATTTTAGTGATTTAGTTTCAATACCTTGTTAACTATTAAACACTTACTAAAAAATTGATGAGACTATTGTATTTATTGTTACAAAGTATTTTTACATTTAGATTTCTAATTATAGATTTGACTTGTTTATCGATATCCACCTCTTGCTCATTATAAATTATATATTTATAATTGAAAAAAATATTTTTAAAAATGTTTACACATAAAATGGGTCAGTAAATGCTTGGGTTCATGTATTGTCAATAAATGCATTATAACTAAATTCTTCAAGTTCAATACATATTATGAAACCCCTATATCAGAGTATTAAATACCAATAAATGAATGATAACTAAATTAATTGCCTTGAAATATATCACATTAGTAAAAAAATGTCATCATATAAGTTATAAATATCATCACACATTGTAATAACATAACTTAATAAACCAATACAATTGTTGATGTCTTGGAAAATATTGTAATCAACCAGCCTATAGATCTTATCATTAATAATCATAGTGATTCCATGGTGATGCAATTAGGCATTGATATTTCTAATATTATTTAATTTTCTCTGTCTTTCCCTCTATCATTTCTATATTTTTTATATGATTGCTTTATGTCTATTTATTTACTTCAGGTAGTGACTTTTTTTAATAATCTAGATTTTAACTATTTATTCTTATCATCAAAAATTACTTTTGGATATTTTTAGGTTCTAGTCATAGTTTCATGGAGTTTTCTAAGTAAGAAGCTTTAGCATAACCTTCGGTTATCAACTCTTGCAAAAAACCATAAATCACTTTTATTGGTAGAGTCTCATAGGGTTGTTTGCACATTATTTCTTGGATTCCTTATAAATAAGATTTATTTGATATACTTTCCATTATTGGGGAGGAATTATTTTTTATTGGTAATATGATAAAAGTTAATTTAATGGTTGCCTCCATATTTTCTATCAACATCATGTTCTTTGTCTCTAACAAAGAGAATGTGAAATCCTTGGTTAAATTCTTTGTTAATCTAGACTTCAAGGAAGCCTATATGAAACTATGATAGGTTTTTATGGTGAAAAAGAATAACCCTTGCCATTATTTGATAAATATAAGTTTAGGTTCATTATAATGGTCTTGTTTAGGGACTTGGAAAGGAAATTATCTCTCCTCCATAACTACATTCAGTCTCCACTTTATGAGGTGAAGTCGAGTAGATTGTCTGGTTCATGATTTCCCCCTCCACATTTAAATGAGGATTTTTTTCCTCTACCTATTATATAATACATGTGATCTATTCACTATTCTCATGAAAGAATTCAGGAAGCCAAATTATTGGTCAAGCTAGTGTTTCATGGCATTGCCATTTCTCCTCTATAGTTAGTTAAACAACATTCAGTGGCAGTCACTAGGGTTGTAGACAAACATTTGGATATAGATAAATTAAATTCCAAGTAGGTAGAGTATATATGTAAGTCATTTTTTTATATTTATAGTGTATTGGTTATTGGTTCAACTCTTATGAAGCATCCTTCAATAATTATAAATTGTTCCTATTATAGCTCAAATGTGCAGCCTTGAGAGGGTGTTTCAAAACCTCTCAACTTGAGCTATGAAATGGGAGTAATCATAGGATATGTGTAAATATTCGAGAATGTATTTTTTCCATCTCATTTCCATAACTCTATACATGACACCTTGGAATATCTCTTATAGGTTTGGTTGTTCAAGGCAGTGTGAAGAAGGCTTGTCAAGACTAGGTTTTTTGGCCATTTTATGGTTTACTTATCTACACAAGGTTTAAAAGGCCCAAATTTGACATGGAGAATTTTCATGGGTTATGAAATATTAATAAAACACTTATATATAGTTTCACATGTGTGGGAAAATATTAGAGCCAAAACTTAGTTTCTAGTTTTAGAGGCTTAATTAAGGACTAATTGGAGAGAGAAAATAGGCTAATAAGTTCACTTACACTTAGAGTTATGACATGAAGTTTGGCACGGAGATGTAAGGGAATATTATTTACTAAAAAATATTCCTATTTTCCTAATATAATCCATACATTATTCCATACAAGGAGCTTCATCTATTTTTAGGGCTACAAAAATTGAAGGCTAGTGAGAGCTTAAGGTGAAAAATGCGGTCTTGGTGAGTATTGAGTGAATTAAAATGAAATATTTTAGGTATTTTATGACTAATATATTCCATACATGAAGATATATTTTATTCATAAGGATAAAATCAAGATTTGACACTTTCAAGTAAGGTGAGGCATGATAGAGCTAAGGGGTTCCTAGACACCTAAAGAGTTACTTGATGATCACCTCTAAAATATCATTTTGGAGAGCTCCAAAGTAGATGCAAGGTGTTAAATAGTAGATAAATAATTTAACTCAAAATTAATTTATGATCAAGTATGCCACTTGTCACCTCATAATCCAATAAGAGGGTAGTTTTGAGGAATAAGATCAAGGTGTCAATCAATGTTTGAAACCCATGCATTATTTGGAATAAGAAGGATCTCCAAGAGAGAAAAACATGTCTTGAATATCTTATGAAATATTTTCATAAATCCTTTCTTGATTTTATCTCTCACTTGATACTTTTCATGGCTCACTTCTACTCCATTCTCTCTTCTTCTCTCTCATTTCTTTATAAATGGAGCCTTATTTTACCATGCATGTATCCTTCACCTGGGTATGGTGAAGCCTTTATTATTTTCATGCCTTTTATAAATGATAAATAAATTATTTTACTTCTTTATATGACTTTTCTTAGTGTGTTTATGAATATTTGATCTTGTCAAGTGATTTGACTTGTCTTCCTTGGCATGTTGTCCTTTTCTAGCATCTAGATGCATTTTGAAATCTTATTTTGTATGTCATTTGAAATGTATAAGTGTGGTGCAAGGGTTGAGTGAGATTGAATATTCACTAGTGTCCTTTAAGACCTCTTTATTAGTCCTCCTATCCTAATCATCTATCACCACTTTCATATTGAAAGACATATGTGAGATATTCATATTATGATTAGTGTATGTTAAGGTTAGTTTTCTTGGTCTATAAGTGCACATAAAACTAGTTGGTAGAGATCAACTATTTGGTGTATCACTATTAGGAACCTGTGATACCCCTTCTCTTTATTTTATTAGTGTAATAGTTTCTATAGATGCATATACTTTGTAAGTCATCCCATGATCATTTTATTTTATTCTACATTCATGGGAAGTATTAGTTGCTTAGATTAGACTTAGTATATAAGTAAGTGTTGAGGCCAATGAAGGCATCCATAAATTTATTGTATTGAGCTTGCTCAAAATAGGTTTCATCCTCAAAAAATCCAATGATTCTATAATCTTTCCATTATAATTTAATTCAACTTGTTTGAATTAATATATTGATAATTTTATAATTTATTTCATGTATTTACAATTATCTGCTAACTTGTTCAGGAAGGATCCTCTCATTTGGTATTATATCAATTTCTAGGGCCAATCTTTTTTAGTGAGTATAAATTATTTTCTACTACATAATTCCTTTAATTATTTTTCTCATAAATTTATAACTCTATTTTACTGAATAAATATTTTGCATCACAAAAATATATTTTAGATTAGGGTAAAAAAAACTTGTCCACATAACTATGGGAAGTGCTTCATAAGAAACCCCTTAGCAATTTTATTTGGGCATAACTGAATGATGAAATTTGATTTGAGGTCAAAATTTTATGGCCCAACACAATGATGGAAGCCTTAGGTTTGGCTAAGTTGGTAGAGGATAATATCACAGCTCAATAATGATTCAAATCTAATTTTCCTGCATTCAAAAATATAGCTCCAAAATGATCTCAAATAATGCTAGCCCCTAGAACCACTCCTATCAAGCATTTGATTGAAGTATAGATGTGAGCCCATAGAGAAAAAGGACTATGTTATAATTGTGATGAAAAATTCACTTGGGGAAATTGATGTGTCAATAAAAATCTCTAACTATTAGATGTGGAATCTCTACCCAAAACTAAAGATTAGGAAGATGTTTAGGATACAATAGATGATCTAGAAGAAGCTCAACTAATTGTGGAGCCTACGTATTAGGAAGACCAACCAGATTGCCAATGGGGGCACATTAACTTCCAAAAGGAAGTATCATAATGTGCATCTCTATATTCAAGATTATAACTTGTGCACTGACATGTTTGCGTTGCCCTTAGGAAAATGTCATGTTGTTTTGGGAGCCAAATGGTTATACACACTTGGACCCATCTTATGGGATTTTACTAAACTCTAGATGCAAATTTTAGATAAGGGGAAAAAACACACATTAAAAGGCTTACAACTGGGGTCTTTTAGCATAATAAGTTCGCATCACAGGGAAAATATTATTAAGAAGAAATCACATGACATTATTTACCAGATCCATTATATTCAAATGCAACCATCAATAGTCTCTTCTAATCTTTTTGATCTACAAACCATTCTACATAGATATGCACATGTCTTTGTTGAACCAATGGGATTAACACCTTCATAGGTAGAAGACCATCATATTCAGATCCTTCTTGGAAGCATTCCTCCTAACACAAGGCCTTATCACTACCCATTTCAACAAAAGACTGAGATCAAGATACTCATTCAAAACTTACTAAAGAAAGGCATTATTCACCATATTACTATCCCACAATCTTCCCTAGTTCTCCTTATTTAAAAAAAAGATGGGTCATGGCACCTCTACATTGATTTCCACGTAATTAATCACACCACAATCAAGGATAAGTTCATAATCCCTATTATTGATGAGCTTCATGGAGCTCATTTTTTTTCCAAGTTGGACCTCTACTATGGATATAACCAGAGTTGACTTCATGAGGATGATATCCCTAAGACAACTTTTCATAGACATTATGTCCATTATGAGTTTTTATTCATGCCCTTTGGCCTCACTAATGTTTGTTCAAAATTTTAGGCATTGAAGAACTAAATATTATGGCCCTACTTGTAAAAATTCATTCTGGTCTTCTTCAATGATATCCTCATCTATAGTAGAGCATGATCTGAGCATCTCTAGCATTTATGGCTCACACTCCAACTTCTATTTGACCATCATCTTTGTGAAAAATAGTCTAAATGTGATTTTGATATAGATGAAGTGGAGTATCTTTGGTATATTATTTCAGTCCAAGGGGTTTGGGTGGATCCTCAAAAAATAGCTGCCATGATAACTTAGCCTCATCCTTAGACACTTAATAGCCTCTGTGGTTTTTTTGGATGATTAGATACTATCACAAGTTTGTTAAGGATTATAAGAATATTTTAGGTTCACTGATAGCTATTTTGAAAAAGGATGATTTTACATGGACACAAGTTGTTGAGCATGTATTTCAAGAATTGAAACAAGCTATGTGTACTACACCTATTCTAGCTATGCTAGATTTTTCCAAGACCTTCACTATTGAGAGTGATGCTTACGACAATGGATTTGGTGGTATTCACTTCCAAGAAGGATGACCCATTCCATTCACCAACAAATCCATTTTTATCAATAATTTAGTACTCTCTACTTATAAGAAGGAAATGATGGCCAAATTGTATGCATTATAGAAATGGTGGCCATACCTATTAAAGAATCATTTTTACATCAAAACTAATCACCGGAGTCTAAAATATTTTCTAGAACAATGGGTATCTACCCCATCACAATAAAAATGGGTTAAAAAACTCATGGGTTATGTACATGAGATCACTTACAATAAGGGTAAGGACAATATTATGGTTGATTCTCTATCTTGCACATTTGTGGAACAAGCTTCTCTTTCATATTTTTCCATGCCTATTGCAAATTGGCTGGATGCTATATAGAAGACGTATAAATGACTCCTTATTATCTCAAATCATTTAATAGCTGGACACTAACCCATCTATTGCACCACATTATTCTTGGGATGGTACTTCTCTATGATACAAGGATTATCTAGTGCTTCCCCATATCATAGATATTTAGGAGGTTATATTCTATGAACTCCATGCTTCTCCATCTATAAGGCACTTAGGGTTTCTAAAAACTAATGAGTAAGCATGATTCAAATTTTTTTAGAAGGAAATAAAAAGGTAATTCAATAGATGGTGGTTGAAAGTGATACCTGCCAATGCAACAAGGGTGAAACAACACTCATACCTAGGTTTGTTCAACCTTTTCCCACCCTACTAATATTTGGACTAATATTTTTATATATTTCATTAAGGGGCTCCTTAAATTTATATGTAAAATAGTGATCTTGGTTGTGGTTGATCACCTCTCCAAATATAGTCATTTTTGTGTCCTCATCCATCCCTATACCACCTCCACAATCACATAAATTTTATTAGAATAGATTTTACATCTTCATGGCATTCCTTCAACCATTGTCTCAGATCATGATGAAACCTTTACCAACAATTTTTGGACCAAACTATTTCAACCACATCGACACCCAATTGAAGATGAATTTTGTGTATTATCCCAAAATAGATGGGCAGACTAAAATTATTAATAAATTCTTGGAAACTTTCCTTCATTATTTCACCTCAAAACAAAAACATCAGTGGACAAAGTGGTTCCCTCTCACTGAATTGTGGTACAATACATCTTACCACACTTTAATGATAATGACTTCACATGAAGTAATCTATGGTCATGCACCACCAGTACTCCTTCCATACACCCCCAATAGTTCATCAGTTCAAGTGGTGAACATGATTCTCCAAACCTAGGATCATATCCTCAGCACCCGATGGGACAATCTTTATATGGCACAAAATCAAATGAAAGAATAGGTTGATCATTAGCATTCTGAGTGCACTTTTCAAATAGGTGATATGGTTTTATTTCACCTATAGCCATACAAGCAATCCTTCTTAAAAATCAAAGTGTGTAAAATGTTAGATCCTAATTTATATGGGTCCTACAAGGTTCTTCAGAATATTGGGTTTATTTATTATAAGTTAGATCTCCCACTTTCTTCTCGAGTTCACCCAGTATTTCATGTCTCTTGTCTGAAGAAAGTTCTTGGCACAAACATTAGAGTGTACACTATTTTACCATAACTTGATTATGAAGGATCTATCATTCTCAATTTAGAGGCAATCCTATATAGGTGCACATACCAAATTCACTCCCACTCCATCATAGAGGTTTATATTCAGTGGCATGGAATGCAACTAGAAGATGTAACATGGGAATCACTATTTTAGATTCAGCACTAATTCCCAATCTAAAGCTTTGAGGACAAAGATTTTTCTAAGAAAGAGGGTATGTTATGAACCTATGCTACCCCTTCTCTTTATTTTATTAGTGTAATAGGTTTTAGGATGCATATGATTTTTAAGTCATCCCATGAACATTTTATTTTATTCCACATTCATGGGAAGTACTAGTTGCTTAGATTAGACTTAGTATTTAAGTAAATGTTGATGTCAATGAAGACATCCAAAAATTTATTATATTGATATTTTTCATAAGAGGTTTCCCCCTCGAATAGGCTAGTGATTCTATAATCTAGTGATTGTAATTTAGTTTAGCTTGTTTGAGTTAATATATTGTTAATTTCCTAGTTTATTTCATGTATTTGTAATTATCTGCTAACTTGTTTAGGAAGGATCCTCTCAATCACCTCTTTTAGTTTTCATGTAATCCTTATCCCTTTTCCTTGTAAGTAACTAGTGTATAATATCCTAATTGATACATTGAGGGGAGCTAGGGTCCTATAACCTAAAGGTTTGATCTATTTAAAGGTCACCCACAACCTAGGATCAATCCCATTGCATAGCTCAAGTTGAGAGGGTTTGAAACAGCCTCTCAAGGGTGAAATTTTTTATCATAATAGGTATGGCATGCAAAATGTGACTAGCTTATAGTCAATTGAAGATTTTTTGGTTTTGTTCTTCAATGCACTAGCCTTTGAAGGTAGTTCAACAAACATCAATGTTGACTTTAAATGCATTCAACTAGTTATAGCAGCCCATGTACCATTTTAAGCAAGTGTTCTTTCATTTCTACCTTTCTCATGAAGTTTCATGGTTGGATTTGAAGTTTATTTTTGTATTACACAAGTTGAAGATCTATATCAAGTTCATGTTCATCCTTGTTAGTAGTTTATTGACCCTATCAACAATATTTTGGACCTTATCACACTTGTTATCAAAATTATTACCCTACTTCTTTGCCTAAGTAGTCATACCAAAATACTCCACCTCTTTAGTGGCCCTCCCATTACTCTAATCATCCTTCTCAATACCATGTTACCCCTAGTTAACACAACCAAATTCTAAATAAATCCATCTTAAGTTTCAATTAAACCCTCTTGGGTTATGAGAGGTATATGATAGGGCTTAAAACATAAAGGGAACATGGTCAAAATTTTCCTATTCATCTCATTCATAATGTGAGAGACTCATTTAAATTGATAAAGAGAGAGTGGGAACCTATTGAGAGAGAAAATTGGAAATGACTCACAAGTGATATGATGGACATAAGTGGCCTAATTCAAGGCATAGAGGATAAACCAAGAGTTCATTAAGGATATCAGGTTTAATGCTATCAGCCTAAACTACCTTCATCTTTACCACCTCATCCCTCATATGTGCCATCCATTATTACTCAAAATACCATTTAAACTGAGCTTCAAAATTTTCCAACTCCTTCACATACCCATCAATCCTTCCCTTCATGGAAATCAATCCAAGAGATAATACAAAAGAAGAAAGAGGTTTCTATTAAGAAACCTAATATTGAGAATAAAAACAAATCATTATTGGACAAATTTATTTATATTTGGAGGGAATATAATGAAGCTATCTTGGCAAAAAATTATACTCCTCTTCCTCAAGTACCTTCCACAAAGTCATTTAATATTCCAAGTTGGAATCGATTGCTGAAATCACGGGATAGACAAAGTGGAACAAGAATAAATTGGGGAGTTAATATAAAATAATAATTTGAACCTATTCAATCCATTCCCATCCCTCTTCAAGATCCTAAATATTTCCCATCTTGAAAGTTAATTTTAGAAGGAATCCAAAGTAAATAGGAGATCCTTGTTGAGAAGCTTAAAAACCCTAAGAAGTTTCCATCTTGGAAGTCCATTCAAGAGAGTATTCAAATGAATAATGTGGTCCTTTTAGAGAATATTGAAATCCCAAACATTCCAAAGATGGAGGCATTCATTGATTAATGGAGGGAAGAGAAGAATAATCACATTGAGCATGAGAGCTCAAAACTGTTTGTGAAGATGAGCAACATATTTTTGAGAAAAACATCTAAATTGTAGATATAGATTACTCCAAAGAAGGCCCGAGATTAAAATTTAAGTGTATGTGAAGAGGAAATTATCAATGGAACACCTCTTTGTCAATAAAGATGCAGATTAGCCTTTGAAGTTAAAGAAGAAGGTGACATTAATGGATTACAAGTTGATCAAGTTGCCATAGTAGAAGAATAAGCTTCTAAAGATCCATTAGAGGTGGAAAAAGGTTATTTTGAGCCCCAAGATAATGATCAAGGAGGAAAATCTTCTAACTCCTAAAATTTTGTTGTGATGACTTTTATACTAGCTCCTAATAAGTTTGATGAAGGTCTAAGTGAACTAGAATAAAGTGAAGGTCAATTGAAGGAGTTATTTGAGGTTATAAGATTAGGATACACTTTTCTAGACATAGTTCATAGTATAGTTCATATTGAATAAGGTAATTTTGTCAAGTAAGGCACCAATCAAGAGGAAGGCATCTCTCAAAGCTTGTCATTTCAAAAGGTTGTTCTATTTAAAGGTGAGTTGTTTGATGTCTGTAAACAAGGTTATAAACTTATCATTCCATTTGTAGGTGCTTATTTATTATTAGAAAATGAAACTAAACTTAATTAGCCTCAATCTCTCAATAAAATACACTTCTCATTGAAGCCAACATTATAATTATGCTAAGAGATTCATCTAATATTGTTCAACTTAACCAAGAGTAGCCTATAGATGAGGTAAAAATGACATTGTTTGTGTCAAGAAAAGAAGTTTAGAATGAGTATGATTTTTTAATTAACTCACATAGTCATCATATGTGTGAGTAAATAAAGGAATAAGATCTAATTTCTATTACAAGAGGCTATGAGAATGCTATCATCTCTAAATGCAATAAGAAGCCTCCAATATATGAACCATGCCTATTTGGACTATATTCAACATGTAACAATATGATTCTATGGTATCATGATGATCTCAAGATATTCCCATTTGATCCTAGAGGAGGAAGAAATGTTGAGGTCATATGTGTATAGTTTTTTTATGCTTTGTGTTCCATAAGTGTTTGAGAGAATAAGTGTGTTGGTTTTGTCTTGTTTTGTGTGTTTTCTTTATATGTTGTGTGTTTAGAGGTCAATTCATCTATTTTATATTATGTCAAATTAGTTTTAGGTTTATTTTTGAGTGGTATAGGACTCCATTTACCAATATATGGACTAGGAAACCAATGTATATGGTTAGTAAGCAAGCACCCCCAAGACACC
Organism: Torreya grandis; assembly: GCA_037957365.1. NCBI lineage: Eukaryota > Viridiplantae > Streptophyta > Pinopsida > Cupressales > Taxaceae > Torreya > Torreya grandis. The sequence continues at coordinate 2,546,647 of JARHVA010001385.1, forward strand.
ACCAAAGATGTTAGCCAAATGTTTGGCTACCATTACTTAGGTGCACCAAAAACTTTCTTGTCATTCCTCATGGCCTTGTTCATAAACAATTTTATGATTTATAAGGTATTAAAAGTGTATTTATAAAGTCCTATAACCATAATTTAAGGTTAATTTGACAATATTTGGTAAGTGAACAAAGTTGTGGGATAAAAAGGGGCTTACCGATGGATATGATTTTCCTAAAATTTCAAAAATTTGAATTTTTATAAATAATTTGAGATATCTACAATCCACATTTGAAGATGGTGTTAGAACATAAAATTTATGATTTCAAGTCTAGATTCCAAAGCACTATTTTTTTAAAAAATTGGTTAAGTATAAATATGTCAAACATCTAAAATTTGAAGAACTCCTATTTTTTTAAGAAAACATAGTAGATAGATAGTCGTGTGGTGCACCATTTTTTTAGCATAATTTAATATTATTTGAAACCATTTGGATAAAATTTAGATAATATATTATAGTTTTTGACCTATATTTTTTTATATTTTTTGAATGAATACTTTTTTTATGAATTTTGCAAATAAATAGATCCTAAAAACTAACAAAAAATGGACAGTTTTTTGTGCAGTGTGCCTAACTACCTAAAAAAATTAAAATCAATTTTTTTTAATGTATGTAAAATTAGGCCTAGTTTGTGACCATATAACTTAATTTTTTCTTGGATCAACCAAAAAAAATTAAATGAATATGTATAGGCATGTATATTTATGGCATGTAGTGGCCTAAAAAGGTATAGTTATAAATTAGCATAGTTTGAAACATTAAATTAGTAAAAAAAAATTATAAAAATCATATTTTTGGAAAGAGGAGAGTGTGTTGATCATGATGGTATTAATTTTTTGAATTTTACCATTGAAATTTATATTGTGTTTGGTGATTGAAGTTGATTTTTTTATTTTTTATTATAACTCTTGGAGTCACCTATAGATTGATAGGTCTAAGCCTTTGGCTTGGGAATCTAAGCCATTCTCAAGCCAAAAGGTTTGATATTTAAATTTGAATTCAAATATCATGATAATATTCATAATTTAATCTAATTAATGTATAACATGATCATGTTAATAGATAACATGATCATGTTATTATAAAAGTAATAACATGATTATGTTCTTATTATTTCATACATAAAATCATGTGAACATGCCCATGAATCCAATATTGATATTAAACTTATATTTACTACTCTAAATGTTAAGTATAAGTTTAAATTTATATAATGATATATATGTACACTTATAATTTAAATTTATTTTAGTAAATATAAGAATTTAGGGTCACTTTGCATCTGATTGAGTTGGTCTCATAGCTACATGCCTTATGATGTGGAAAATAGTTTTTCAAAATACAATCTAGTTAGTATATAGGCATTTTCAAGGTCTAAGTATTAAACTTAGGGATTTCAATACATAACTTTTGTAATTAATATCCATTTTTGATAAACATAAAGTCATTTCTTAGGTTTTAATGCCTTCCAAATTGATTCCTAACATTTCTAAGAGTCTTGGGTTTGTTAGACTTGAAGTTTACAAACCACTCACTATGAATTTGATCCCAAGTGGTGTGATTAGGGTAGTATAGGTCACATTGATGACCTACACACATCAAATGACCACTTTGTATTAATTTCACTTGTTCATCATCCCTACCTCATCCCTATCACTTCTTACTCATCCCTCATCACCCATTAACGCTCTCTCAACATTACTTAATGTCCCTAATTACTCCCTCTTTGACCCTCATTCTCTATAGTAAACTCTAATCACTCCATTATCATCCATAATCACTCTTCCATTGACCCTCACTATCCCTCATCATGCCTAATCAGTCCTTCCTCTTCCCTCATCATCCCTAATAAATCTTTCGTCATCCCTCAACATCCCTAACCACTTCCTTATCATATTTAAACATCCTTATTCACTCCCTCCTTATGCCTCCTCATCCCTAATTACTCCCTCATTGATCTTCATTATCCCTCATCCTCTCTAATCACTTAGGCTTATCATCCTTAATCACTCCTTCATTGACTACCACCATTCCTCATCATCACTAATCACCTCCTCCTCATCCCTCATAATCCATAATCACTCTTTCATCATCCCAAATAATTTTTAATCCCTCCCTAATTGACTCTCACCACCCCTCATAACCCCATCATTAACCCTCACCATCCGTCATCATCCTTAATCACTCCCTCATCATCTAATGTAATTATATACTCTAAATTTATATTTGATTCTAATCATATGTTGTTTAATCCATTATAATATAAATTAACTCTTTTCTAGGACTTGTTATATTGTCAATACCCATTTGTGATAGTCAATTTTATTATTGAATGAATTAGATTATATTCTAAATTTATATTCAAGTAACATAAGTACTATCACAAAATAGAGTTTGAATTTTAGTTCATCAAATTATATTTGTTATGCAACTAACTAGATGATTTTTTTTTTTTTGATTCCACCTTTGGTAGCTTGGTTTAAAGGATAAAAATTAACACAAATATCTTGTATACTTTTTTAATTTTATGAATATTTAAATGAGATGCAAAGTAATTTGGTATTTTATAACTTGAATCTTGGTTAGATTCACACATGCATTCCTTGTGTATGTAATGTATCCCAAATATTTTATCTCTTAAATGAAAAATTAAAATTTATTCATGTTAACATAAAAAAGTGTTTATGTAAAATGTGAAACACTAGTTCAACATGGTGTAGATGTTCATCCCATGTTTTCTAAATATTAGGATGTCATAAAGGTAGATTTAAAAAATGACATAGTCAAAGAGCCTGAGGATGTCATTCAACATCTCAATGAATGAATTTGTTACATGATTTAACCTAAAAGGCATAACCAACTAGTAAATCAATATTTCCTTTAATTTTAAGACTATATTCCAAATGTTTAGAGGTTCAAAATTAATATGATGATACCCAAACTTAAGATAAATTTTTGAAAATACTTCTACACCATGGATATGGTATAAAAATGCCGTAATATTTAGATGAAGATAATATTTATTCACTTTAATATCATTAATATTTTTTTAATTGACTCACAACCTCATGTCCCATCTTTCTTTGGTGCAAGCACAATTGGGCTTATGCAAGGCAATGATTTGGGCATGATGTGTCAATTATCCATGATTTCATGGATCTACTAATTGATCTATTCATTCTCTAGAAATGATATGTTGTATAAAGAGGTTTAAGGTTGAGGTATTTAAGGGATCAAATCAATAGTATTGTTTACTTCTTACCATAAAGAGTATGCATATTATTATAACTGACAAGATTTTTGCACTTCCTATCACTATGATTGAAATCTTATGAATTAACTATGATATATGGTATTTCAGATCATGACAATCTATTCAAAAACTTAAAGGATTTACTTCATAGACTACATGTCAATGGTAAATACATGGTTGACCACATGTAAAAAATCACACACCTCTAAGGGTGGGATGTCACAAAAGATTGCATCTTTAAAAATTTTGATTTTGTACACCAAGTGACACTACTAGGTAATTCATTTCTCAAGGCTTATACTAGACCATACACTAGCATATGGTTATAGATGATGTATCAATTTCAAGTTCAATTTTTGAAATTATGCTTTAGTAGAAATTAAATTCTTCTAACTTTCATTTTAAATGATGAAGTTTATTGGCTCACCATTGATCTATATTTGTTAATGAAATAATATTTTTGATTCATATAATTTCTTGTTGGGGGAAATAGAGATATTGTTAATACTAACCATAACATTGGGTTCATAATCAATTATCTACTTACCTTTTTATAGTGCTAGATAACTTGTACCCACTTTTTGAGATGTGTAAGTAGAGATCTCATAGTTTGACATTCTTCATTGGATTGAATATTGAAGTTATTAATTAAGCACCACTTTCTAATCTTGGACTACTTATTCTAATCATTTGAAAATTATTTTTTGCTCTCTAGTATGAGGACTCAATCAATATACATAAAAATATAAGGACTTCAATTCAATTATTCAGATCATAAAATGTACTTATATGGAAAGAAATTGATTGGTTTTAGGAAATCACATAGCTTGGTGATCCTAATATTTACTACCCATTTTTGGTGTTATGGTGGTTTTACTTGCTTCTCTTTTTCTGGTGGATCTTCAATTATGAATTACATAATTTCTTATAGGCCCATAATTTTTCATAGGTACTAATTTTTTATGTTTCAAATTTGACTCCACATCATTTTGATCACTATGTCTTATATTTTATGCTAGTATTAAATTCTTCACTTGTAGTTCCTAGCATTGTTAAAACCTCAAAATACACCACCATAAAAGTATTGTGTGGAGTGATTATGGATGATTAGGGATGAGTAATAATTGATTAAATATGATGAGGGAGTCATTAAGGATGATGAGCGATGGTGAGGGTCAATGAAGGATTGATTAGGGAGGATGAGGTAGTGATTAGGGATGGTGAGGGTTAATGAAGGAGTGATTAGTGGTGATGAGGGATGAGGAAGGAGCGATAAGGGATGAGGAAGGAGTGATTATAGATGATGAAGTTTTGGCTAAGAATGATGAGAGATGGTGAGGTTCAATGAGGGAGTGATTAGAGATGATGAGGGAACAATTATAAATGATGTATAATAGTGAGGGTCAATAAGGGATTGATTATATAGATGAGGGATGAGGAGGGAGTGATTAAGGATGATGAAGTGGTGATTAGGGGTGATGAGGGAGTGATTAGGTAGGATGATGGATGGTGAGAGCCAATGAGAGATTGATCAAAGATGATGAGGGATGGTGAGGGTCAATGAGGGAGTGATTGGGGATGATGAGGGATGAGGAGTGAATGTTTAAGGAAAATGAGGGATAATTATGGTCAATGAGGGAGTGATTAAATATGACTAGGGAACATTAAGTTCAATGAGGGAGTGATGAGGGACAATGCAGAATGATGAACGTGTGGTTACAGATGATGAGGGATGAGTAAGAAGTTATAAGGGATCAAGGAGGGACAATGAACAAGTGAAATTAAAACCAAGTAGTCATTTGATGTGTCTAGGTCATTAATGTGACCTAATCAAACCACTTTACATCAACTTCAAAGTGAGTGGTTTATAAACATCAAACTCGACAAACCTAAGATTCCTAAAAATGCCAAAAATCAATTTGAAAGGCACAAAAACTTTTTAAAATGACTATATGTTTACCAAAAATGGACATTAATTTCAAATGTTATGCCCCAAAATCCCTAGATTCAATAATTAGACCCTAAAATTGCCTAACTACTAACCATATTAGATTTTGAAAAAATATTTTCCATAATGTAAGGTGTGTAAATATGAGGCAAAATGTATCAAATGTAGAGTGACCCTAATTTATTATATTTAATAAAATAAATTTAAATAATAAGGAAATATATGTAACAATATAAATGTAAACTTATACTTGGCTTCAGCTCAAGATTAGCTTCATATGCATATTCACATGATTTTATGTGAGAAATAAGAGGAATGCAATCATGTTATTAATTTTATAATAATGTTATCGTGTTATCTATTAACCAAGATTATATTTATGTAAATATTCACATGATTTAATATGCAAAACAATAATAATGTGATCACGTTATTTCTTTTGCAATAATGTATTTGCATTATCTATTAACATGACCACATTATGTATTAACACAATCACATTACAATTAAATAATTTCCAAGCCATAATTTAAATAATGTGATCACATTATGTCAATAACATGATTTTGTTATTTAATAACATAATTGCATTATGGGAAATGTCCACAAAATTATCTCCTAACTATGTGTACATACCCTATTAAGGTAATGCCTTATATATATTCTTATGCTAGTCTAGTCATAAAATGGTGTGAAAAGATGGTTCCAAAAGGTGTAATATGTCCCAAAGTATCTCTCAAGGTCATATCATACTTTGACCACCTTGTATGAAAATTTTACATTTGTTTGGAGAAGTTAAGGTTCTTTTGTGGAGTTTAAAGTAAAGTGTATTACAAGGGAAAAGTGAATATAGTCAAATTCCATGTGTGAAAATTCTAACCAAGATGGAATAACCATAAATCACACTTGTTCAATTTTTTAGATAGTTTCTTAACTTGAAAATATGTCAGGGATGTTATATTGTGCTAGTTTTGTAGGTTCAACACCCAATTGAGATAGAATCACTCCATTGCAAGCATTTATATAGACTTGGAGGATATAATTTCAAGTAAAAAAAATTTAGGGTGTATTTTGTCCTTATCCAATTCATATTTATGGTTATAAAGCTTTTACAAGTCTTAAAAGTCCAAAATTTGCTTCAAAACCTCTATGGACCTCTTGGTAGACTAGAAAAAGCCAAATTCATATACTTGGTACAAACAAGGGAGAGAGTCATGGAATAATATTGTGGGAGTAAAGGGGTATAATTATATTCACTTTTGTGTCACTATTTATCATATTTGTGTTTCCATAATTATGAATAATCATTAAGAGTAACAAGTGGTATTAAACCTTTTCAAAACCCCAAGGGCTCAGTTTTGAGCATGTCTCATGCATGAATGAGATATTTAAGGTAAATTTAGTGATATAAAATACCCATAAATCTCAAAAAACCTTATCTTACTTTCATCTTCCATCATTTTAGCACATGTGGTATTGGAAAGAGAGCAAAAGACCTTCATAGGATAGTTTTCAAGGTTTGTATATAGAGGTTTGGAAGTTTTGAAAGGATTCAATGAATCAAAAATATTTTTCAATTTTTTCATAATATTATCACTTCATTTATATCTCTCTAAAAAATTTATCATTTTGTACTAACCTTCAAGATGGTCAAATCATAACTCACCTTGAAGATTGTGTGCAAGTTGCATAAATAATAATGGTTTAAAAGATCTTATCTTACATCATAAAAGTTTTTTGAGGTAATGACCTCATGATAAATTTAATTAGGTAATATAAAAAAATTATTAATACAAGCCTCATACAAGGCCCAAAACATGAAAAATGTAGACTTACAAGTCTGCAGACTTGTACATTTGCATTTCGTGAGAAATGTATTGAAGTGTGTATCAAAAGTTGGATTTTTAAAAGGAAAAATAATGAATTAAATTTATTTTTTATAAATTTTGAAATTATTAGGACCAATTTATATGTGTTTCTTCAAAACCAATGCTCAAGACATGTCAAAAACATCTACAGGCCTATCAAGGGCATAATAGAAAAAGAGATTATTTTATGTGATGAATGGAGGACATAGAAGGTCATAGAGGCCAAAGAAACTTTTATTAAATTATAAAACCTCACTATCATATATGGAATAAAATAATTTTTGAAAGCTCAACCTAATTAATCTTTCATCCAAGTAACCCTGATAATCTCCTACATGCCTATCAAGGTAAAATGGTCTATTAAGGTAAAATTGAGGTAAAACATACTTGTGAATGGTTGTGTAAAATTATAAAAGGTATGAATATGTTAGGGTGAGACTAATACAGGGTTTTTTACCTTGTTAATGTTAAAAATAAATTGACTAACACTCAATAAACCTAAATTATGCACCCACGAACCATGTTGAAGACCTATAGTTCTGTATTCAATTTATGAAGAGAATGTGAAATTATTATATTTAAATTTAGTGTTAAAAATTCATAAGGTGATATTAGAGGTCTTATATGAAGATAGATAATAATTTTAACTCTTGAAAGTATGAGAAACTATACAAATAGAGGACTCTTGATAGTTCATTTAAGAAAAAGAAGTGATGACACCTACAGGCCTATGTTAAGACATGGGAAAGACTTGAATACAAAGTGTGCATTAATTTTGGAGCTAAAGTGAATGTAAAAAGTGTATGAAACCAAAATATACCTAAATAAGATAAAAATATAGTGTTAAAATAACTCACTTGAATCGTACAATAACATAGTTAGGCATGCATACTCTTAAAGAAGAGAGATCCCGTTTTGTTTGAGGGACAAAGTCTATGGGAAGGATAAAGTTGTATAAAAATTACTCTTTAGTGATATAATGAAAAAAATATGTTAATTCTAGGGCCAATAAAGATAAATTCAAGCTTTGATAAGACTTTTTAGGTTTATTAAGCCTCAACCAACATAACAAGCATGTGTGCAAAGTAGTGAAGAGTTTGTTTTAATGAGGATGAAATGAAAACATTAGGATGTAATATTGTGGATAGTAGTTTAATGAATCACTCTATAAAGTTATTACCCTTTCAACAAAGAGGAGATAGCTCAAACATAGGCACTAGGGTCAAGAGTGCATGTATGCTCATAAACCCTAAACATTAGTAAATGAAGGTTGTAGATGGATTATGGAGATGTATGGAAAATTAAACCATTTTAAAAGGTCAAGTTGGGTGTTTTATACCTCCATGAGGTGTTTAAAATCAATTCCAAACTCTAAGATGCCATTTTCAAGTCAATCTCTCTCTCTTGACCTCACCAAATGCATTATTTCTAACCTGAGAGACACTTTCTCATGCTTGGAATAGTATGGACAAGTTGCATTGGACCCAAATATCCTATTGAATTTTAGTCTATCTTTTCCACTTATTATATGTGTTTTTTTTTCATTGGTTAAAGGAATGTACTTTATAAATCATTGTTAAGATGATAAGTATGTTTTTGGCTACCTAAAGGCTAGAATTGATCTGATTAGAGAGAAAGTGTTTATATACACCCAATATGAACTAGGTGAACCTTGAAACCACTTATAAATCATTATTTACTCAATTAATATTATCACCATGACATTTTTATGTACTTTTAATGGTACATATGCATTAAATATTGTACTTTTGTGAGGTTTTAGGCTCAAAATAGGTTATAGAAAATCCTATACTAATGAAAACTATTGGAAAATATGGATTTAGGTGTTTCCCATCTAAATAAGTCCATAAATATATACATTCCACCTTGTAAGTTCTCCCATACGTCTAATTGTTGAAGGCATTGTGAAGAAGGCTTATGAAGACTAGGTTTTTCCGCCATTTCATGGTTTACCTATCTATACAAGGTTTCAGAAGTCCAAATTTGACATGAAGAATTATCATGGGGTAGGAAATTTGAATCAATCACTTATTTTTAGTTTTACATGTGTGTGAGAATATTAGAGACAAAAGTCAGTTTCTAAGCTTAAAGGCCTAATTGGAAAGAGAAAATAGGCTAATAAGTGTACTTACACCAAGAGTTAGGACATTAAATTTTTTATAGAGATAGAAGGGCATATTGGGTACTCAATATTACTAGTTTTCTAGTATTATTTATATATTCTTCCACACAGGGAATTTTGTGTGTTTTTCAGGGCTACAAAGAATTAAAGGCTAGGGAGAGCTTCAAGTGCAAAATGAGGTCTTGGTGAGTGTTGAATGGATTAAATTAGTTATTTTAAATCTTTTATGACTGAGAGATGGCATCCATGAAGACAGGTTTCATTTATAAGGATAAAATCAATATTTGACACTTGCAAACAAGGTGAGGCATGGCAGAGCTAAAGGGTTTCAAGACACCTAAAGATTTACTTGATGATCACCACTAAAATATAAATTTTAAGAGATCCTAAGTAGATTCAAGGTGTCAAAGAGTAGATCAAAAATGTAACTCAACATGACTTGATGATCAAGTATACCACTTATCACCTCACAAGCTAAGAGGAGGGCAATTTTGAGGAACAATATCAAGGTGTCAAGTAAAGTTTGAAAATATTATACCATTTGGAGGAATAATCATCTCTAAGAGATAAATACATGTCTTGAAGACTTGATGATATAGTTTCATAACTCCCTTCTTGATTGTAACTCTCACTTGACACTTGTCATGGCTCACTTCAACACCCTTCTCTCTTCTCTCATTTCTCTACAAATGGAGCCTTGTTTTATTATGTATGTATCTCTCACTTGGGTATGGTGAAGTGCTGCCCATTTTTATGGCTTTGGATCAATGAGAAAAAACTTGTTTTATGTCCTTCTATGATTGTCCTTAGTGTGTGCGTATGAATGATTGATCTTGTTCAATGATTTAACTTGTTTTCCTTGACATGTTGTCCTTTTCTAACACCTAGATTTGGTTTGGAAGCTTATTTTTTAGGTCATATGAAGTGTGTAAGTGTGGTGCAAGTGTTGAGTGAGCTTGTCTATTCACTAGTGTCCTTTAAGGCCTCTTAATTAGTCATCCTATCCTAAGAATCTATCACCACCTTCATATTGAAACACTTATGTGAGAGATTCAAATTAGGATTAGTGTATATTAAGTTTAGTTTTCTTGGTCTATAAGTGCACATGTAGCTAGTTGTTAAAGATCAACTATTTGGTGTATCACCCTCTTTAGTTTTTATGTTATCCTTCTCCCTTTTTCTCACAAGTTATTAGTATAGAGGAGCCTAATTGATACATCAAGGAGTGCTAGCCATATAACCTTGAGGTTTGATCCATCTAAAGGTCACCCATAGCCTAGGATCAATCCCATTACATAGCTCAAGTTGAGAGGGTTTGAAACAACCTCTCAAGAGTGCAAATTTGAGCTATAACAGTTCCAGGCTTGGGTCTTTTGACAAGTTCATTGAAATTATCCAAATTAATTAACTTTGTAAATGTCTTTTTTGATCTAATAGTTGTTTTTTTGCATTGCTGGTAGTTTTTTAGTTTTTTGTAACTCAACCAGTGTTATAACTAACAAATAAAAAACTTTTCATGACTGTTTTTAGTATATATTTTCATTTTTTACCAATGTCTATAAAAAAATATATAACTTAATTAATTATTTAAAATCTAGTAATAGGGAAAATACAAACATTAAAATTGTTATAATAATATAATAAAATTAATTATTCAATATCTAGTAATACATAAAAGATGCAATTTTAAACTTTGATTTGATTGTAAATGCTTGAATTTGAACCTTTGGATATATATACATTATATCACAATTACGAGTAATAAATTTAAAATCAATAAATACATCAAGCATACATCAGTACCCATGAATCAAATAAGAATTGAGCTTAATTGATTATTCAATTGCATCAATGGATCCAATAGCATCTAATCCAATTGATGGCATAACCAACAATTGTTCCCATGATAATCAAAACTAATATATAGCATGAGAAATAAAATCCCACACTTATATATGTATTGCAATGAAATTCGTATGCAATGTTTTTGGCTATATGCATTCATTTTTTTCTCTCAAGCCAACCAAATTTTTTTTCTAATTTCTTGCTTATATTAAACAGTAATCATACTAATCTTAAAATTAATTTAAAAAATATACATATTTAATATCTATTATAATTAAATACCTATCAACACAACTTGCCCCCTCAAACAATTATTACTTTCATTCTTTACATGAGTAAAACCTTAATTCAACATAACTTTTTTTCATAACTACAAGCAAATACTAAAACCTTCAGAATTCTAATTTAAAATTGTCTTTCAAATATTATTATAATTTATAATAAAAGAAATATTTAAAATTATATATATATATATATATATATATATATATATATATATATATATAATTGTTTTTAAGAGTTGTTTCGAATAATTGTTTATTCCATCAGTTAAAGCCCAATCCATTGCCGCCAAATATTTTATTATTCTGACTTTGAAATTCACGAGACATTTCCTCATAATTGCTAGTAAACGGCTAAATATGACAGGACAACACAGTAAGATCCCCCTTTGATCATTATGTCTTTATGGCGGATTAGGATTTATCAGGGAATGTTGACTGTGGAGGGGTTGTTGGGTCTCAAGATGACCAGAACATGACGCAATTGTATGGGGGGCAAAACCATACCCAGCTTGTGTATCGAAAATCATGGCGATCTTTTTATATTCACTTATAAGCTCTCTTTAATATAAAGAATGAGTAATTATGCATGGTCTGTGCAGAGCTGAGTCTCTGTAATCTATAACATTTACAGGAATGAGAAGGAAGCTTCGTTATAGATGACTAAATCAAATTCATAACTCGTTTTTTTTAAAGTAGATTTTTAAGGAGAAGGAGAATTTTTCTCATCCGCAAAAACAAAATTTTCACAAAAACGGTGCGCATGATTGGAAATGAAGCACTTGTGACGACTCTGTGATGTAACTGGTAACTGATCTTCATTGTCGAATCCGCGATTTAGCTTCAACTTCTCTCCTTTCAACCAACGAAATCACAAAACGTCGCCACATAGACAACTACAAGTTAGTTTATAAAAAGGAAGCTTTCTTGCAATTACCCTCCGTCTAATCCAGACCTGGACTTTCAAAATTAACCAGGGGAAAGGTACCAGAGACTCAGCACCTTAATTTGGTATTTAGGTGATATGTAAATGGTGTTATTGTAAGAGTTTGAAATTATTAATAATTGATTCAGTATATGTTTGATATATATCTCATTTTGAAATTTATGCTATAATTGATTTAGTATATGTTTCATATTTTAAATTAATTTAAAATAATAAAATTGAAGTACATTTAAAAAAATGTCGATCCAATATTTATATATGAATATATATGTATTGAATATTAAATATATACTTAAATTAATATGTTTCACCTATAAACCCCACTTCAATAATATGAATGTTCAATAATTAATACATATTCAATTTTTAATACTTTTCCCTATATCTTTAACAAAAAAATTCGTTGATGGCTAAATTTTTAATACCTCTTATTTTAACCTTTATTTAAACTTTAAAAAATTATATTTTAAAAAAATTAAAATTTCTAGTGTTATTTGTATTATAATTTTATTTATTTATTTATTTATTTTAAAAGTTCTATTAAAAATATCTAATTCATAAATTTATTATTAATTAATCCTTCTATCCATCCATCCATCCATCACCACCACCACCACCACCATCATCATCATCGTCATCATCGTCATCATCGTCATCATCATTTTGAAGGTGTAAGGAAAGTCAGAAGAATTGTATAGTTTTTTCCGATTATTATAAGTATTAATATAATATATATTATATTATTTATCTATATATGTTCAATTAAAATGAAATGATTAAATTAAATAAGTAGTCGTATAACTATGTACTTTACTACAGCAACAGAGAGCATACCTTGGTCTCTACAAAACATTTAAATGAAGGTGAAAACCCATTATTCAAATTTTATATTTGATTTATATGATATTTTATGTTAAATTTTATATTATATTTTGACTTTATATTGTCCTAAACTTGCAAGTGGTGGAAGATTTTAAAATAAAATAGGCAAGGATGATGAGGGGTAGTGATAGGATATTTCATGTAATACCATACCTCAGGAAGCCCATATCATACACATGCACTAACTTCAATGTAGTTACTAAATTTACATGAACTACATTCACTACAAAGAAGAATGACAAAGAGTAAATATATAAATCTCCAAAAATCAAAATCAAAAATATTGACAGAATTACCTCTTCCACAAAACCCTCACAACAACTCTAGTTTTGTAACAATTAATTATATATAATATAATCTAACATATTTTAATATAATTTTAAAAATTTATACATAAAAATTGTGAATTTATTATATAATATAATATATAATTTATATTCTAATATAATTTTAAATTTTCAACTATCAAAATTGTGAATTTGGCCAAGATATGTAATTGAAAAAAACAAGGTGATATAATGGCCCCAAAAAAATTGATTAATGCCCAAAACCCTCATGAGAGGCACCATTAATAGGTGGAGGTTGTTGAAACCACTACCAAGAGCCTATTTGAGTTAGTATATTTCCATCAGCATCATAAATTGCACGATCATAGTTGCACTCCTCAACATGTCGTGCATCTAGATACTTAGTGGATGTTGATTAGAAAACAAAAATAATATAGACTCACATATTTTAAAAGTTAATGACAAAGAAGATGCACAAATTTAATATAGAACAAATCATAATGCAAATTGACAACTAATTCTAATTAAATCTTTTTTGTAGAAAGCAAATAGAAGATGACTTCTTGAAATAGGACTAATTTATACAATTATGTTGTCTATTGAATATTCTTCATGGATGTGTACAATATGTTCTACTTATAGTGTTTTAATTAAACAATAAAGAATGAGAAGAAATAAACTATATTCAGTTATCCATTTATACATGATATATGCTCTTTCATCATTATCTGAACAAGTTACAATATATACCATTGATATAAACTATTTTATGGCCATAATCAAAGCCTATAAAAGTTAACAAAGGTATATACTATTGATATAAACTATTTTATATACATACTCGATGCCTATATAAGTTAACAACATACAATCAATCTACAGGTTTGTCTAGAAAAAAGAATCTTCTCTCACCAATTATTTAGAAGAATAAGCATGACCAAAGAAAAGCCTACATTCTCCAACAAAAAATCAAGAAATTTGCATGTATTTACATTTAAGAAATTCATTGAAATTCACGTTGAAATTTAATTGTGTGTGTGTGTGTGTGTGTGTGTGTGTGTGTGTGTGTGTGTGTGTGTGTGTGTGTGTGTGTGTGTGTGTGTGTGTGTGTGTGTATCATAGCTTGTAGACTTGTAATTACAAATTTAAAAAATTTAGATAACACAGAAGACAAAAGAGAAAAAAAAAGAAAAGGCATATCTAGCACTTACCATATGAATCATCAAGTAGGCCTCCATGACTTTGTAGTAGAAATACCAGATATTGATGTTAACATATATATAAAAACTTGATCTATAGGTGCTATATTCACAGACAAGCAATTTTATTCTTTTAACTCACAAAAATTAAATTCTAGGTAAAATTGATCAATATCAATAGAAATGGAGGGAAAATACACTAGCTACAACTTGTCTCCAATTAACTAGCCATAGATAACCAACTAATTATAAACATCTCCTTCATCGTTATTAGGCAATAGATCATCTATCTTAATAATCTTAACATCATTTGCTAAATTCTTCATCATGGTCCTCCTAAATTATTGGGATTATTTTAATGATCCGAAGTATTTTTGTTTAGTTTTAGTTAAGTCTATTTTTATGTTTAAAATAAATTTGGTTCACGAGAAATGGTTACATCCCACAACCACTCATAAAAGCTTATAAATATTTTACTTTATTTGTACATACAATCTTAAATTAATACATTTTGAAGCTTTTCATATGCAAAGCTTTGTTCAAAATGTAAATCAGTTTATCATTCCTCTTATTCTATGTTCCAACAGTGGTATCATAACATTGGTTGCTCATGGAGGATTGAATAAATGGTCATCAGTGGTAGGACATTTATTTTTTCATAATCATTTACAACTTTTTTACATTGATGCCTAATAAGAAAACAACATTAAAAAATAATCATTTTTCATTCATATTCAGAACAGAAAGTGCATCAGACAAAGTTTGATATGTTAAAGTGAAGAGGAGACCACACAATTCTTCCAACTGAGTATTGATAATAGTGGTTGATTTTTGATATTGGCAGTGAGTTTTTGATATTGGCTTGACCGATGAAATTTTTTAAATTAAGATTCATTAATTATGACATCCTCTAGTAAACCGTGCAATATCATAATAAAGAATAGGGAAATTCATGTCTTCAAATATACTCGATACTTCTAAACATGTTATAAAATAAAGAGGTCATAATTATCAAATAAGAAAGGTTTAATAGGGTTTGATTTATTGTTAGGATAAAATAAAACACAAATTTATCCCCAAATCACATATAAGAGAAACGATGAAATGAATCAATCAAACATACCAAAAATAATCATAAACATGCACAAAATAGTTGACACTGGATTTAACGTGGTTCACCCAAGATGGGTTACATCTACCAAACTTGTCCAATATATTATTTCCAATAATACAAGGGAGAAATAAATACTACAATAAAACTTGTTACACCTCTCTACCTCCTCTCTCTGTGTACAATCTGCATTTTTTATTTTTTTTATCTTAGTCATGTATTAATACATTTTATGGTGAAAAACACCTAAACATAACCTCTACCATCATATCTAGAAACTTTTAATCAATGGCCTAGATTGACTATGAAATTATAATTTTACAAGGCATACCCTCATGCCATTAGGGATACTAAGAATGGGATTCAAACCCTGATTTAAATAACATTATAATTTTCACCTTTGATCTTAGAAGACAATCAGGCTCCACACCTAACAATCTCCCACTTGGAGACTAATTGCACCAATTACACCGCTATTACATCCACTATACTATCTAGACCTTGACAAGTTCATTAATATAATTATCATCCATGAAGACCAATTGAAGCTGAACACATCTTCAACTTCTCTCTTGTAACTACCTTGGTCATCATATCCATAAGATTTTTAATGGTATGTATTTTATCCAATTTCAGTTGCTCTTCCTCTATCACTAAACAAATAAAATGATATCACAACTGAATATGTTTGTTTTGGAGTGAAAAGCCAAGTTTTTGGCCAAAAAAAAGTCTCTAATTTCAAGGTACTATCACCTTACATTATGTTCATTTTGTGTTTTTGTGTTTACCACATTCAGATGTTTTTGTGTTTACCCTAGAGAGCCCATACATTTGCATCTGAATGTGGTAAACACAAAAACATAAATTGAACATAATGTAAGGTGACAATACCTTAAAATTGGAGACTTTTTTTTGGCCAAAAGTGTATATTAGCCTATCTATTAGTGAGAAAGAGGAATATTTTATAGTAATAAAGAGATCAAAGTTGCCATTGACACCAAAAAAGTGCCTTAAATCTATTCAGAGGGTAAAAATAGTCCTAGTTCATCTGAAATTCTCATCACTACTACATCTTTTCAATGAAATTATCACAAAATACAAATTAAACATAGGCTACAATTTGGTTATGTCTGGCTATAAATATGTTAAACAGGTGCCCCACCTTCTAGAAATTAAATACATTAGACTATGTCATAGAATAATATAAAAAAAAAATTAAAAAGCAAATGTTTAGAAAATAGAATGAATATCAATGATAATTTTAGTGCCCTGAAAATTATTGAAAAAAATTGGGGAACTCTCACAATGGCTTTAGATAATCAATTAAGGAAAGACAAGAAATCCCATTCAATGTTGCGAATGAATATGTATTACATTTTTAAAACAAAACATTTTAATTGTCACCATTCTCATTACTTCCATTGTAGATCAATTTTGGAAGAATGACAAAATGAAATAATAATAGAATTTTTTTCCATTTTTTTGGTATTCTGAAACAAATTCTGCAAGGTAAATATCTCTTAGTTTTTTAGAGCATCGTAGATAATAGTCTATTATATATTTACACATGAAATATTTTAATTCATCATCTTCATGGATCAAGAGTGATTGAGGTCTTAGAATAAATGTGAATTCTTTTAAAGGGCTTGTGTTTATGAATATGCATTTTCTTGAGCATCTATTCAATGGTAATGAAAGAACTATATGGACAACTTGTTGAGCTGACACTTTTTATATATTGAGTAATGTGTTTCCAAAGATATATATCATTTTAATAGCATATATGTTTATTTCTTTATGTTATTTATGTATTGTTTTAAATTCTCTTGTTACTATTTTATCAAGTTTTGTCATGTATAAATTGCAATAATAACTTCTAGGATAAACATTTAATATAAATTGGGCATTTATATCTAATTGCCATAGTTCAAGAATTTTTTTTGAAAAGCTATTTATCCATGCTTGTGATGGATTTATTTTCAAAAAAATTATTGGTTGTGTAAGTGTGCATATAATTGCTTATATGTATTCACTTTTAGTGATGTTTAATTCCATCAAAAACATCTCAAATGCAACCGACGATTCAAAGCATTTACGTTGTAAAGTATAAAAAATATGTTTTGAATTAGTTACTGCTTGATCATTATTTTTTTACATGGTTTGAGAATAATTATCCTTTTCATTGGAGGGAATGGGAAATTATGCCTACAATGTTTTTTTTTTTTTTTAAATTAGGCTTTGTATGGTGATATTCATGTAGTTTAGTTATGTTTGAATTGAGTATGTCTACATCACAAGTTATATATTTATCCATAAATTTTTCAATGTCATCATTTGTGTTTTTTCCATATATCGGTGCTGATTTTATCCATAACATGAAATGTGTATGTTGGTTCCCTTGACTTTAGAACTAAATAATCGAGAAGTGATCTCGAATTGGTCCAAAAAATGATTCATTTTCATATATGATATTTACATTGCACTAACCCTATGCTTATAGTATCATGTACAAGTTACTAGGTCTTTCCTCACGAAGTAACTAT
>JARHVA010001385.1:2570000-2620000 GCA_037957365.1 Torreya grandis
AGTAGGTTTGTCATCTTAGAGTAGTATATTTTCTCATTAATAAGATTATTAAAACCTTAGTTAAGGTATTAAAATTATATTTTAATATTTTAAATGTGTTTCAACCTCCAATATAGTAAAAAAAAAAAACTACCTTAATATTAATCTAAGGAAAATACAACATCGAAGGAAGACAAGATAAGGCATGACTTGTTACATTGTTGAGTATTTCAAGGTGAATGAATCTAAAGAAAAAAAAATTATAAGATTATTTTAAGGTGATAATATACATAATATGAAGTTATGAGAGTGTAAATAAGGATAAAATCCCATGAAGGCAAGCTTTGAAAAGTAAAAGAGGTAGGAGTGTGCAGTGTAGGTGTGGAGGATTATGTGTGTATTTTGAAGGAAATAAATAAAAACCATTAATTAAAGTATTAAATGTATGTTTTCATATATTAAATAATGTAATTAAGTTATTTTTATAATTTAAATATTTATTTAATGAATTTTGTGATGATTCATAAGGCATGCAAGCTTAAGAAGGTGAAAATAGGGTTACACGGTCATCTCCAAGGAGCATTTTGTGAGTTTAAAGTTTGTTTATGGTTTAAAATAATTATATAAAGTTTTTAAAAAGTTCATATATTAGTTTATATACCAAAACTTCCCATAAAAATTCTTTCAAGTGAATTAATCATAAGAAAAGTATTCTCAGCCTTCTTGCAATCTTAAAACCTCGAGATTTGAAGGGAAACAATCATGTTATATATGATTTCATGTTGTAATGTGATGGAATGAAGATTATATAAGGTGAGTAGGGTCAGGGAAGACCAAAAATAGGCTTTAAATCCTTTTAAAATCTTTAAATTGAATTTTTTATCCTGTTGGACTACTAATAGTCTTATAAACCTTGAGTTAGAATATTAATTACTAAAATTCATGTTACAAACAAAATAACCATAAAAAATACCTAGAAATTAGTGATTGGGTTTGTTTTGATGCTATTCAAGACATGAAATTGGTTTTGAGTCAAAAAGTGTGTATAGAGCAAGTTAGATCCCAAATACAGTTTAGAAAACTAGTGGTTTTGGTCCCAAAACCCTACAAGAGTGGCCTAAAAGAGTTTGGAGGTCAAACAAGAGTTGTACCTATTAATTTGAGTGTCATTATATAAATTATGATTATTAAATCCTTAATAATAATCAATTATTAAGATTTTTTATTGTATAATTGAACAAAAGACCAATTAGGCCCAATTTGTCCTACTAGCCCTTTGAGGCATTTGACGTATATTTAAATCAAACATAGGGAAGGACCATGCAAATTGTATTTTTTTTTATGTTTTTTTATGTTATAAGATAGTAAAGTAAGCCATGAGATTGTTTGTATGAATCATAATACCTTGAAAAGTCATTAAACTTCATTGTAGCCTTGTAACATTTTGGGTGATGTGTTTGTAGAATTATGTAATAAGGGAGGTGTGTTAGTTGTAGCACATGTAGACCTATAGAATAAGGTCTATAAATCTTGATTTTATGTATTTTTTCAAGAATTGAACTAGATATTAATAAAACCCTATGTGATAAATTGTGTATAAGGTTGTAATAAGTTGTATTTAAATAATTTGAGTTGGTTTCAAGGCTTGTGAAGTCATAGGGAGGAAGATATCATGGTTGTGCAATTTGTGAAGAATAAAATCCTATGATTATATTTGATAACATGGAGAGTGACTCAATAATTGATTAAAATCCTTAGAAGTCTAGATGTTGAATAATCCTAAGAAGGTGTGACAAGATCTATGATAAAGTAAAGAAAACTTTGTATTCTATTTACTAAGGTTGAAAGTTATTTTTAGAGTCAAAATATTTTTAATAGAATGGGAAGAACATACAACTATCAAGTAAAAAAAAATGTTTTTATATGAATCCCAATGCATCGTATCCCTTCTTCTTATCATAACACAGACACATTCAAGTGATTGCATAAGGGAAATTGTATTAAATATAGCCATTCTTATTAGCTTTAGAAATATATTCATGTGTTTTCTTTACAAGTAAATGTCATATAGGAATACATTGATTTTTTTTTAGAAGATATGCATAGTTTTTTGTTACTTGATCTTCTTTTTACCTTGGTCTATGCTATGGAACTTGATCAAAACTAGTGTTCTCTATCTTCTGCTTTTATTAAATTTTGTAAACATCTCGTACTGAGATATTTTTTTAATTTTTTCTTTAATTGACTCAATACAAGATGCCTATGTTATATTATAATGTGAAATGCATCATTTTGTAATTGCAGTGCTCTTTTATACATTTCATTAGACTATTTTCATATTTCTTAAGAACTTTTTTTAATTGATTAAGTTATCATCTCTGAATTTGTTCTAGTGAAAATTTTAATAATTGTGAAAAATATTGGATCCATAATTATACAACTATTTATTCTTTGATTATTTTTTTTAGTGATCTTAACATTATCTCATTGATCTTAAGCATATGCTACATTTATAAAGCTTAGTTTCTATAAT
The DNA here is from genome assembly GCA_037957365.1 of Torreya grandis. Taxonomy (NCBI): domain Eukaryota; kingdom Viridiplantae; phylum Streptophyta; class Pinopsida; order Cupressales; family Taxaceae; genus Torreya; species Torreya grandis. The sequence continues at coordinate 2,572,513 of JARHVA010001385.1, forward strand.
TGACTAGAACTTTGTGATGCATTTATTCCAAGATTTTATTGTCCTTGATTCAATTTCAAATAAGTTTTGGATAATATACATTTTTCACATTCAGATTTATACTTTCATTTACAAATATTAGTAATAGAATAATAATTTTGAAGAAAAATAGAAACATAACATTTTTATCTTTCTTATAAAATTTTATGCATTATAACTAGTATGAATGTAGTTGTAAATAACTTCAAATAATGTGAAAACAACAAACATAATTCAAAACATCTATGCATTAGCATATAGATATTAAACCACAAAAAAAATAAAAAAAAATAAATAAATAAATAAAAATAAATCATATGAATCTGAATCCATGTAATTTGTTCTTGTCACCATAAATCACATGTAATTTGTTTAATGCATAAGACTTCTTATGGACTTAACTCCAACTACCTTGACAAATAATTTTGAATTATTTTACCTTGAATCAATTTTATTAGCTTTTAAATATCACTTCACCTTCTTATTTTTTCATAAATATTTGACAAAGGAACATAAGATGTATAATTTTTAGAATCCAAATCCAAAATGCCTATTGATACAGATATTTTTACCTATATAATTTTATGACATCTAAAAGAATCAAACAACATATTAATGAAAATTCATTAGTTATCATTTAAATTTTGATGATAAATTTGAGATTTTGTACAACATGGCCAACATAGACAAGAAAGTCATTAATGCATACACAATGATTAAAAAAAAATAGGCATAATGTAATAATAGTCATGCTGATGCAAGTTTTATACACAATATAAATGGTCTAGGTCACAAGTATGATCATTTGTAACTAAGATGCATGTGAGTATAAAATAAACCATAAAAATAGAGAAAATCAAAGCAAAGAAACAAAATATATCAAAAATCCAAGCATAAAGCATTTGAAGAGTAATATTTACACTGAAATGGAATAGGTTATCTAGACCAATACTTATTGATTATTTTTGTGACACAAAAAGAGATAAAATATAGTTAAAGATTTAAAATAAACAAAACACAATATAATTAAACATGCATAAATGAAAAGTTGTCTGATGGCTAGATTTCCATTGCACATATACAAGAGAATTATGATAAACATGGATTGGATTCTCGAATCAACTATTACAAAAAATGAAACAATGTATATAAAAATAAATACATTATACATAATTTTACACACTAATATACCAAAATGATGAACTGTACAAGCCATCCATAAAATTGGAGAAAAGTAAAAATTTGCACATCAAGACAAAATAAAGCAAAAATTGTTTAATTTTTAAATTAATGTTAATAGCCAAAAACTTTCTTCCCTTGTGACTGGGACATTACATGTATATATAACCTTGGGATGGTGAAGTCTTAATCTCTTTTAGCTTGGCCTAAATTTTATAATTATAAAGAAAGATAATTTTAGAATTTAGTCAAGCATGCATGCTACAATGATAATAGTTAAAAATGGATTTTCCAAATAAATATAAATCATGCATATACAACATTGGAAAGGAACCCTAAGTTTAAATTTCATAACAATCAAGAAAATACATAGTTGTTTCCAAATTAGAAAATGAACGATGTGTTCTTTACATTAGCTATTAAGGATGTTGCATTTGTAATTATGGTCTGTACTAAATGTTTTGTGAGTCTAATAGTGTTAATGTCCACTTACATATGCTCTAGCTATGGAATGTGCCTCTTTTACATTCAATTATTCACTCAGCATATATGCATTATCAAATTATTTATAAATTGTTTCAAAATTCAAAAGTGAAGGTTTCAAAATCTTGATAGCTTGTATCATAAATCTATCTTGCTCTACCACCAACATTTTAAAGATGACTAATAAGGCTTAAAATTTTGTGATCCTTCCTTTATAAAAATTAAATAATTATATTACTTAGTTTTTGGTCTTAAATACTATGCCTAAAATTTATTATTTGAAATCTTCTGCAACTAATTGGAGTAGGTTGTCAAAATTGGGTTGATTCACTAGCTCCCCTATCTAGTTGATTACCCTAGTTACTCTCATATTAGATAAAAATTGTAATGTTTTTATTTCATGACTTACAAAATTAGCTAGCAGTTTATTCATTACTTTATTCCATTTCACAGAGGTATCCCTTTTGGAAATTACATAGTTGAGGCACTAGGAAGCTTCCATATTGGTCATCAAGTTTAACTAATCAAAGGAACTTATTTTGGACTAATGGACCAAGAAGTTCAACCTTATTTATTTGTCTTTCATTTTGTTCCATAGTTTGACTACATCAACTGAATGGCCCTGATTAGACACCCTAGTATTCTAATTTTAAGTAAGATATCATATAAATTTACAAATACACTTTGTACCTCAATTATAACTTCCTAAGGAGCCTATATAGTGTTCATCTATTTCCACCTCTTCAAGGCCTCCTCAGTGCTTTGATTTGTTTCCTTTAATCTCAACCTAATAGAATTAACAAGAGTATTAAAGTCCTTAATGACTTCATAGGCTCATTAGGGTTGTTATTGGGTCTTTTGGCCAATAGAATCACATTCTCTCTCTGTTTAAGATCTATCTCCATCTTTGTCCTTATATTTATCATTTTCCTCTTTTCCACTCATTGTATGGTCACACTCTCTTTATAAAACCTTATAGAAACAATTGGTATCCCAACCATGACTAGATTCTAACTTTGATCCTACATGTTCTACATTTCCTTTACCTATTAAGGAATTATCAATTCTCTTATATCTTGTTCTTGAGTAATTTATGAAGATGTAGAAGGATGAGAGGTCATAGGAAGGGAAGTGTTTAATGGTGAAGATATTTTTGACATTTGTATGGGCGCTTATGTAAGTTTTTGGCTTGTTGCTTATTCTTTATTGGTGTAACTTTGGCCAAGAATTTGATCAATTTAGGGGTTATTTCGATAGTCATAGTTGGTTCTAGTGGAGCCTATGAATCTAACATGGGAATCTCAAATTAAGTAAACTTTGTTGTAGTGGATGTGGGTTTATTTAAAAGAGAGGCAATAACCAAATTCTCAAAATGGGCCATTTTGGGTTCCTTTATTAAATAAATGTATAGATCTATACTAATAACTTGTAAATAAGAAGATGTGATAGAGGGAATTATTAGGGGAAAAATTATAATTGGACTTTTTTCACTGCATATAGAAGAAACAATATAAGAAGCTACCTTTGAAAGCCTGTGTGTTTGTTTCGAGGTAAGACTAGTGAAAGTTTTTCCTTCTTATAATGTGACTAGACTCAAAGCTTTTGCTTTCTCAAGTTCTACCTTTTCATAATTTTCTTGGATATCTCTTATATCAGGTTCTTCTTCTTTTGACATTTAATCAACTAGAGATATAAATTGCTCTGGTTCCTCCTATTTTTCTAGATCCATTACACACTTGTCACTTATTCTTATTCCTCGGTATCTTCTTCAATAACTTGGAGACCAATAAATGGCCTCTATTCTAGTTTTTTCCTTAGGAATAGGTGGGGAAATCCTTTGGCTACTTGTGGTAGGTCAAGATAGGTGGATTGGACTATGGATTAGATGGTGTAGTAGTTATGGTGGAAATTATATTAAGAGGTGAAAAGGTACATGATGGAGTGAAGGGTATGTAGACTACAAAATTTCAATGAAGATATATAGGGGATTTAGGATAATCTAGGGAAGTTGTAATTAAATTAAAAAAAGACTAAAAGAACTCAGGTAAACTTACTTATGTGACTGTGGTAAGTGGAGGTAAAAGATTCATTTAAAAGGTGCCTTTCCTTTGGCTAATTGCATTAGCTATTGGATTTTCCATGGTGGTACTCGTGCATAATACTTATCTAAATTTGTAGAAGGATTGTGAGGACCATGAAGTCCTCTCAAAATTTCATTTTTTAGCTTAGGATTTGACTCCCCATGATTTCCAAGATGATCTTCATTTTATTTTATGGATTCATCTATTGGATATGGGGTTTCATCTAATTAATGAGATATTTTAGCTATAAATGGAGGCCATTATTGACTCCATGAGATTTTCACTTCTTCCTCAGTAGCATCACGATTGTGTTATAAATCTTGATCCAATATTATTGATATACTCTTATCCCTCATCTTGATTCATACCTTCAAGTCATCTAAGGCATTCCAGAAAACCTAGTCAGTTTCATAGGCTTGATAACCATAAGAAATGTGAACCTTATTCTTCCCAAGAATTTTATTCAAATAACCCTTTATATTTTTATTAGGGTCTCATTGCGTTAATGGTGCTACCTATAAATGGTAGGTCATCATAGGCTTATTGTCTATTTTAAAATGTGACTTAGTTAGATATTAGTGTTTCCCAATGCTACAAGGTGTTTTGAAAAAATAAGCCAAGTGTTTTTAACCAAGTTGTTCATTGATATTATTAAAAACATGATAAGTTATATCTTGTTCTGTAATGTGGTCATGGATATGATGAGCTAAAAATAAAGAGGTGGTCCTTGTTCCATCCACTTAGATGATAGCCACATTGGGGTAGAGCCAATAGTCACCCATATTGGTGAGTGTCTTTATGATATTCTCAAATAATCTAGGAATTGTTATACCTTACATATTTTGATAGATATAAGGGTATACGTCATCGCTTATTCTCTTGATATAGTTTTTGTATCTATGAATAAACATAAATGAGAAAACTTATCCAACCTTGTTAGCTAGATACTCAGTGGATTGCTCCCATTTTTTATCATAAGGCTTGTACATAGTTTCCATTACTACATCCAATAGATAAGACATTATATAAAATTTCACATCCTCAATTATCCTATCTAGGTAGAGAATTTGAGATTTCAATCTTGTGCATAGAATCTCCCCTAGGGATACCAATTTATCACTAGTTAATAGAATGTCTGATATAGGTACCCATTTGACCTGGATGCATGCAATGCTTAGAAATCCATATAATTTATTCAACAATTCCATTACAATAATAATTTTAGGTCTAAGCTTAATGATAGATTTTGTGGGAATTATTTATTTTGGATTCAATATTTTCCCCTTTGCCAACCATTGTTTGAGTTTTATGTCCACTATATTTTGGTCAAGCCACACATTGGCTGAGACCTGATTATATGCCATTTTAGGTAGTAGAAGACTAAGATACCATTCAAATACCCTACCAGAGATATATGTAGAGGCAATTTTTAACTTTCCTCACATGAACAATATCACCCATAGTGGTCCCATTGATGAACATAAATATCATATACCTTGATAGGGAATAAGCCATCTACTTATTTTTTGGCTTCAAGGTAAAGCTTATCCTCCTCACAATAATCCTAAACTGACTTGATCTCTTTCTAAAGTGCCGAGTAGTATGGGAATTTAAAATTTAAATCACTATTTTCAAAATCTGTCCTTATATTATGTTGATCTTATGAATGAAAATAGAAATAAAACTAAGCTCTTACCTTATTTTTGTGTTCATGAAATTGATAAAAGGTGCTTCCTATGATTTATTTAAAGTTATATACTACTTTATTTAGTGCTTTTGATGCAGGAGCATCAAGAAAAAGTTGTCAATTTTGCATTTTGGGTCATTAGAGGTCAAAATTTGGTCAACGATTCAATGTAATGTGTGTCAAGAGACTTTTTCAAGGTCCATTCATTTATATGAAGTCATTTGGGAGTCCCTATGGGTCATAGGTTAAGTTGTGAATTTGTTTGGAGTTTTCCCTCCAAAACCAATATTTTAAAAATTTAAAGATTTGAGAATAGCCTAGAAGAGTATAACCAAGGTCCAAGGTGTCTAGGTGAAAGGAAGTATTTTTTAAGGTCTAAAAAAAGTCATGAAGGTAATATATGACCCTATGTCATCATAACTCATTAAGATAGAAACAAGCAAGAAAATAAAATAAGATTAGTCACCCTTGTACGTTGAGGGTTAGTTATGGAAAAGAAGTTGTTATAATTGCCAAGAAAACCTATGTTGAAATGAAAAAAGAGAAGTCATTTTTTAAGAGAGAATGGCATAGAGGAGAGAGGAATAGAGTAGAGAGGCTCCTAGGATGAGAAAGGGAGTAATGAAAATAAGAATGAATGTATCTCTTAAGAAAGGTTGATGAAGTCGTTATATGGACTATTTTGTAATAGCCATGAACGACCTAAATAAATAAGAAGAGTTATTTTGTGTATTATCTATATTATTTGTAAATACATTGGTGTTTCATATTTTTCCATTATAGTAGATGAGCTAATATGGTTGTATGTTTACCTCTCTGTTTATACCTATAGGTTGGATATAAATGACATGTTATAGTCAAAGAATGGAGATTTGGGTAATTTCCACAAGGTTGATGAGATTTTTTTTCAATAAGTTAGTAGTGAGATATATTTGAAGTTTTATATGCACCTTTAGATGATTAAATAACAAACATTAAGTGGAGCCACTCAAATATTGTGTTAATTCTACCTACATACCCTGTTTCTTGCATATAACTCTCTCAAGCAAGGTAAGTTAGCATATTTTTGTTGGTTATTAGTAAAGAATATGGTTTGTGTTGCTAATGTGGTGTGTGATTGAACTATGTGAGAATGAAGTCTAAGACAAAGGACTGAAGTTAAATGCTTGACAAAATGACATCAGGTAGTTTTGAGATAATCTGTTACACAAACTTAGGATTGTGTGTACTTATACAAACTTGTAATAAGGAAGAGGAATAGTTTTTGGGAGGTATTTATAGGTATCAAGATAATATGATATTTTATATCAGTCTAAATGGAAACCTTGAATATAAGAAAACCTTACTAGACCCCTATTTATTGGTTGCATAGAAAGTGGAAACCCTATAATTGTAATATAAACCCTTTGTATTCAATCCAAGGCCATTGAATGATATATATTTCAAGGAATAAAATTAGTAAGTAAGTTGGCCTCTTGATATGTATATAATAAATATGAATTTTTAAGATATAATGAGATGGAGACTGGAAGTATAAAGTGAACTCAATTTGCTTTGGTAAACCCTCTTAACAAATTGAAACCACTACTTGTAATTGATTGATGAGTTATAAACATTATGAAGAATTAAAAGAGTAAGAGAATGTGATGATAATTTTAGGATGATTGGGAGATGTATTAATGACTTATGGTGTCCTTTGGGAAGCTTGGAATGTCTTTTAAGTTTATAGTTCAAGTATACCCTGCACGGATAATGGAAACTTACACTATTGATTTCATTCCTTTTAGCATGGAAAGGTACAAATAAAGGTTATATATGGTTTATAAAGTTTAATGGTGTCCAAATAGACATAATTCAGGTTGTTTTATCCTTTGAAACACTATAAGACTTGAGATAAATAAATTCTAGACCTCTCGACCTGTGCAGAAATAAGTAAACCCTAAGATTAGGGTTTTATGGATATAAATAGATTTAACCATCCAATTTGGCTTAAATTTTTTAATATTGCATATTTATAGGTTTTTTAATTGATGTAAGTTGTTATGGGTTGGTATTGTATATATAATTACATATTTGACCTTAGTGGTTTGGCATAGGCTTAATTAGACCTTAAAAGAAGGGTATTTTACAATTGAAGTGGTAGAAATAAATGGAGTTTGACTATGAAACATTAACCACATCTCAATGGGGTATAAATTAATCTCATAAATGTAAATAATCCTTAGTAATATATATTTGATTTATTAAACCAAGATTAATTATTTAAAAGAAGGCTACAAGCCTTGTGAGGAGTAGGGGTTATATGTAGAATAGGGAGGTAAGGTGAGTTCCAAGGGTCAGAGAAGATTGGAATAGATGTAATATGACTATTTAAAATCATTCATGAAAAAAGACTAAGTTATTAATACCTATTTCTTGTTTTGGCCCTTGAGACCTAAGGAGTAGAAACCTAGTTTAAACTCAAAAGCAAGAATCAAATAAGAGTAAATAGTATCGAATAGATATTGAATGTTGATGTCATCAAGGAGGATTAATGATTGTATATATATTTGAAGATTTCAAATAAATAGGGACTTATGTCAAGAATATTCTTAAGCCCAAGGAGCTAATAGAAAGAGTGAATTATACATGTAATATAAAGATCAAATCAAATAAGATCATGTAGACTATGACTATTTGGGTTGAGCATCAAATGGTGATTTTTATGAGGAATTATCCCCATGCCTATACATCAAATTTTTGATTGAAGGAACCTAGGGCTCGATGAACATTTATAAAACTCAAAAATTAAAATGCTTAATGATCAAAATAATAGCAATACAAATACAATATTCATAGATTTTGTATAAATCATTTACAAGATTGTGTATTGATTCAACTCGTTTGATTTGAATGTTGATAAAGAATTTTAGATTTTAATGCCCATTTTCATTTAAATACATAGTAAAATTTAGAAGATGCCTTTTATTTTCCAAATAAAGGTCTCTCATTAATTATTCAAGTCTATATATCACTTTCACATAGTTGTTAATCATTCATTAATTTTATTTTTTACCATGCTACTATATATATGTTCTTATGCTTTGGATTTTTTTCCACCAGTTAATGCCACTTATCATGTCCTCACCATTTTTGTCATTTAGATTTGTTCATTATGTTTAGAACATCTTATACTGAAGACTTGAGGATATTAAGCCACATGGCATGATCTTGGGAACTTTAGAGAATTAGTATGTGAAAACTTTAAGAAGGCAAATAATACACTGTTTAACTTCTTGGCCATGTAAATTAATGTAAATGTGTGACCACATGTTATCTGATGGGGGCCTTATAAGTATGGAAGATCCAGACATTAGCCTATAAAATAAAGAATCATTTATGCTTCCTAAGGTGTCTCGTTTAGGGCATTGAAACATGTGCAATGATCCCAAAAATTTCCACACTTGGTAACTCTGATAATTAGAGACTGAGAAAACACATAGCTATTAATTTTATCATGTTCTTGACTAAAGTATCAAAGTTCTTATTTAACATGGATATGTTGTATGGCTTATTTGTGGAGCTTTGAAGACTTACAAGATTTCTTAAGACTTAATATTTTCTAAACATCCAAAATTGCAAATAACACAATAATGGCATATGTCAAAACTATATGAGATATTTTTTATAGGCCTAATTTAGAGGAAAATTATGGTCTTCAATTATTACTTCTAGAATCAACATGCACATACTAGCAGAAGAAAAATTATATTGGTTAATGTACAAATCCTGTTTTAGTAAAACAACTCATATACAATGTAAGCCTTCACATGACTTACGTACCAATTTAATATTATATATTTATGAATTTTACTTGGGTGAAGTTTCATTTTACAAAGATAAGCCTTATCATAACTGTGTGATATTATATTCATATATCTTTAATCTTCTAGTTTTTTAGGTATGAGTTTTTTTATAATCCATTATATTGATGTGGGTCTTGTGCACAATGTAAAATTTAAATGAGGAAGCCTCTAATGTTTTAGGATCTTAATTAAGGTAAAATCCACTCTACATCATGAGTTTAAATTATTGGTTAAACAATCTTATGGTGGAATAGCAAATAAAGCATGCAGATTATTATCTGAGTTTGCTTGTAATGAAATGAATCCTAGTAGATAAATCAAACCTAAGTGTGTGGGATATATAGGTGATACCTAAACTAAAGTGGGTATACCTAAATTAAATAAAATTTATTAAGAGGGAAGTTTAGGGAATAAAATAATGTTTTGTGATCTCAAAGGGTCAATTGTGCTTTCAAAACTAGTGTTTACTGTTCACAGTTGTTGCACACTCACAGATAAAGATAGTTATGAAGTTGAGGGGGGAGTGATATAGGAAAATTGATGGTCTTATCTAAATTTTACTTCCTTTAGAGTTTCTATTATATATCATTAAGTAAGAGGTTACATGTCAAATCAAGAAGGTGTCAAAAGTGGCTATTGCACACACTTTGAAAATTAAACCAAAATAAAACACTATTATACACCTATAATATTAACATAATTTGAACTAATTATTTAATAATATCTACTAACTTTCAATGGAATTTACAAATTTATGATTAGCATACATTGATAAAATAATCAGAATTTATCCATGGATTTTACTCACTTCAAATTATTCTATTATTATAGCCAAAAAATCAAAACCTTAATATCAAAAGAATGGAAGGAAATAACATCGATGCAATTATGTGATAATCAAAATTTATTTTGTTTTATATTGATAGAATATTCTAAACCTTTGGAATGTGAAATTACATAAATATATAGACTTGGGGAGGTGACACCTCATCCTCCAAGTGTATATGAACTCGTGGATGTATGACATAGTTAGATAGCCTTAAAATTGTATGTTTCTCTTGCTCATAGCTAATTATAACTATGTAAAAATTAAGTATCTTTTGTAAAGTGATGTAGCATGTGTATGATTACAAATAGTTCAAAAAACTTTACATGTATGCTATAAAGTTATGTAAACTATAAGTATTCTTTGCATATACACATATAAAATTAGCCTTAACTCAAGGTTGACTAGGTGTTGCAAGATGGGTGAGGTTTATAGGGGTGTTAAAGTGGATGCCTTTGTTGAATTGGGAGTTACAGTGTCAATGTTCTTATTCACTTCCAAATATTGATACTGATTATCATCAATGTTATAATGGTATCTAATTTATGTCTATATTAATGAGTGGAGGCCTATGCACCATGTTTTCCTATTCTAGGAGCCTTATACATTCAACCTTTTTAGTCTTGAAGTTAGATCTAAAGATCTCAACTTCAGTGACCTTCCTATCAAAATTGAGCTATACTTATATTTATTCTAAGGTCTTTCCTTGTATATTCTATTTAAAGTTCTCTAAAGCTTCTTATAAGAGTTGGTCAAAATTGGCCCTATTGAAAAGCCTTCCTATAGAATCCTTGGCATCTGAAAGATTCAATTCATATAAAATTTGTGAGGTGAGAGTTTCATGTTCTCATTATTTATGCATTACTACTTTAGCCACATAGATCCACTCCCTATCTTATTGTGTATTGATGAACACCAAGTTGATGGCATTGGTAGTCTCTAATGGTGCCATTAGGTTTAAGTGTGCACATGCTTTACCATATGTAAAAAGAATAAATAATTTTATTTTATTTTAAAATAAATAAATAATCTAGTAGTCTCTACTATATGCGGTGCCAATTCTACCCTCATTGCACTAATATCCTCGATAGTATTATACAACCTAGATGTAACACTCTGGTCATTCATCTCTATTTGGACAAGAACATGGATAATTTGATGTTGTTCTCTTAGTTCTAGTTCCTAATCTAGTTCTCTCCTTTCCATTTTAGTTCCTTCATGTATCTCTACTAGAGCATGATTTTGTGTTTCAAAATAGGATTTAAACTATTATATATATAAGGATTACCCCAACCTTTTATCTTTCATCTTAGATAAGGTAAACATTTCTTGCCTTTCCTCCACTATGATTTAATCCTCCATTCTCATCTTCTAGCTTCCTCTTTCGAACACTTTGTAGACTCCATATATATTTTTGAAATACTAAACTGACAGTTGGAAATTGTATAATTACTAGGTTAGGCCTTTTGGAATCCTTTGATTGCATGTCTATTTCCCACTATGGGAGGACTAACTAGGTTGGATCCATGGGTTAATTTTTTAAACCTAGAGTCTCACCTAATAGTTCTCCTATTGTACACCTCAGAGTTTCTTATAGAAAGGGATTAGGGAGTTAATGCTAGATGATTTTAGACTACTCCACTCTACCATATTATGGTAGTGGATGGATTGTGTAAACTATTTTCTTCTTATTATCAACCTTTATGGTGATTATCACAGTTGACTTCTTGAAATGGACTAGGAGGGATAACTAGTAGACTTAAATGTGTAGATGACACATGTAATTATGGAGTTGATACTACTCCCCTTACTTTTTTTGTAACATTTTTCTTAGTTTTTATGAGGGGTGGAATAGTAGTGGAAGGAAAAACAATAGGCATAGTATAAATGGATGTAGAAGTAGAAATTAGAGGAATACCAACTAAGGAAGTAGGAATTATAAGGAAAGATGAGAGATCCTCTTCTTTCAAAATTATCAACGCTGGTTAAGCAAGGGGTTGAATAAGAGAAACCTCCACTTTTGGGACTAAGAGAGTAGGAGGATAGGTAGACTAAATGAAACATGATCAAATGAGATAACAATAGAAAGAGAAATATAAGAAATATTAAGGGTAATGGAAACTAGAGGCGGGGGGTTTTGGCTCAATTGATAGTTTAGTTTACAATGGTTCCTTACCCTTTGAGTCTTGGAGGATCAAGATTTTAAATCTCTACAATTATGTCTCCTCATTAGTAGACTACCCTCTAACTTCCTCTTATGTGGCTAGCTCCACTAATGGTGTTTCCATAGCTAGGATCTATGGATGGGGATGGACACTTAGTTTCCTTGTATAAAAAATAGTTGTCGTGGAAGTTGTGAAAATATCCTATTATGTTGTTGAGGTAACCACATCAACAACCTTTGAAAGGTGATACATCACCTTAGGTAGGGCCCTCAAAATCTAAAGAATCAAGACAAATGGGTTCATCTTGATTTTTCCCAAGTGAGGTATCTGACACCCCTAATTCCTTCTTTGATACCATAAGTGCCATAGGGGGTGTCTAGGAGGGTTGGCCTTGATCTCTTGCTATCTAAGTAGGTCTACTAGTCCATAAGTCTAATGTATCCCATCCTTTAGCAAATAGGATTCTAGTATGTGCCTTCTTTATAGAAATGGAAGGTTCCCCTTAAATAAGTTTTTGAAGGTCCTATTTCAAGTGAATTTATTAGGTCCTCTTCTTGAATTGGTCATCATTTTGATTATTTAAGATTAAAAATCATGATCATAGGGTTTATGTTGATATTTGATGCTAAGTCCCTTTATATGTTTTTATACATGTCCATGGGGATTTTAGTCCTTATGTGGAAATAGCCAAGGAATATTATTCTTAATACTTCCCTGTCTCATATATGCACTTATTATTAATGTAGCACATCCTTTCAATCATCAGGTGAGATCTTTTAAAGTAAGATTTATTATTCTTATACTTGTCCTCATCAATACCCCACCATAACTAGTAGGATATTTCCTGCCTTGCCAACCTATATAGAGCATACTTAGGGAGGTGAAGAGGTGTGACCTTATGGAATATAACCATGAGAAACATGTAATTAGGGTATAAATAGTATTTTCCCCTAATAAATAATGTATCTTTAAGTTTCTTTGATATCCTACGTAAGGGGATGATATGGATTGGGGATAGATGTCTTTGAAAAGGCACACAATGTTGTGAGTGTATGCATATATGTGCATGAAGGAGTAAGAATCCCATATATAAATATTTATACAGTCTAGAAGGGGGATCCAACATGAGTCATTATTAATTTAAATTATGCTAAGGTTTGCATCAAATAGGTAAGACATCATATAAAAATGACCTTATAAAAGCCTCTTATCCTTGTGAAATATCTACTCTCACACTCATTTTGATCACTTCACCTATGGAAAATGTCAACTCTAATGTCCTCAAAAAATCAAGAAATGGAACCCATTCTGGGTGGAGGAATTCAATCCTTGGGTATCCAAGAAACCTATTTAATAGGGCCATCCCAATTCAAATTCCCATTCTAAATTTAGTCACTAATGTGGATTATTTATCATTCAAATTGATTATTTCTCTAAGGAGTATCCAACTACTAAGTGTCTTCTCAATAAATTTTTCTTTCTTCCATGCCACTACTCTATGTAAATCATAAGTGGAATCTACAATAGGAAGGGAGAGGTTACCTTTTAAATGCATCACTAGATATACATGCCATGACCATTTTGTGTCCACCATGATGTAAGAATGCCCCTCCAAAATAATTCCTAGTGAATAATAAATCTCATAAAATATCAATACAAGGCATGAATTATGGTTTCACTGGTGCGATGTGTAACACTTTATATTTGAGTGAGAGGAGATATGGCCAATTGGAATTGAGATAGAGTCAAATTATCCTCATTTATATGTGCATCAACCTAGTGTATGTCCTTCCATAACACCAAGTAGTTATTATAATTGTTGTTGAATATTACAAGTTCAAAGAGTGTATCCATGTAATCAATGGAATATTTGATGGAAAATATTGAATGGGGAGACTTACTCAAAATTATTTGAATGAGGATGTCATTGTTATTTAATTGAGCTGATATTGGTCCAGCTTGTAATTCAATCACTCGGCTCTCCTGAGTATGATAATAAGTTGGAAACACTTGTGGCTATGGATTTATCCTAGGAGAGTAATTAAGTTCATAAATTAGCTTGAGATCAAATGGGTAGGTCATCATTTTAACTAATTTGATATAACATTGGCATTGATTTCCAATTCATGCATATTTAATGTCCAATATTTAAAAATTTGATTTGTCTATTCAATTCAAACTTTGCCAATTTATTTTTCAAGTATGCCATATAATAACTTGTTAACATTTAGCAATAATGACACATAATTACCCATTACCAAGTGACTTTTCATCTCTTCTCTAGCTTTATTTTACCAAGAAATGAGACTTTCAGTAGTCATAAGTTGAGAGTTGGGATGTAAAAATGTTATTGAGGTAGATGAGTATCCCTAAAAAAAGTTCAAACACATTGAAGAGTAAATTCCTATAGGGGTATGTAAAAATGCAAAGTGATGAAGACCAAAAATATGTCAGAGGAACTGGTCAAGAAAAATCACCAAAGAAAATCACTAACAAATAAAAGTATGTCAGAAGAGTTTGGTTAATGAAAGTTCCAAATAAAATCATCAAGGACCATTTTGTGTTAATTAGTAATAATGAGGAATTTCACTAAAAAAGATAATCTAAAAGTTTTATACACACAACTTATAAAAATCTTTAGTATGTTTATCCAAAAAGACAAAAAGGTACATTTGTATGTTTTGTAGATAATAGAGTTAGTGCAATATATAAAGCCTTTATTTTTAGAGGACTTTTAGGATAGGGATATACACCAATTATGAAAGATAGTGGGCCCCTATTCTAATAAAAAAAGAATGGGGTTATGTTGGTTATATCGTGTTCTTATTTTTAAAATTATTATGTGTTACATGTGTCAAGGCTCAATCGGTCAATCATGCTATTAAACTTCATCAAAACAAATTTGAAATTTTTTCATTCAATATTTCTAAAAAACTAAAGCCATATCGCTAATAATTTTTTTGAAAAAACATCACTGAAAAGCACCAGATAATCAAGCAATAATATATAAAAACATAAAATAATAGTTAGTATAAACTAATGTTTGTGGATTTCATATGTTGAAATAAAAAAAGACTATTTGATATTGATGTTTATGGATTTTCTATTTTTGAAATAGAAACATGTATGTACATAAAAAATCAAGACATAATGTTTTTAAAATAAAAGGATGCATGTAGAAAAAAAACCTATTCTAGACTAATGTTCATGGATTTGGTGAAATAAGCTCCAGCAAATCCACTAGCCTTTTTTCAAAGAGATAAACCAATTCTGAATAAATACTTGACAATATGTTAAATATGTGTACTATAAGTAATAACAAGATATTTAAAATAACATCCTAACATAGATTCATAACAAATTTCACAAAATTTCATTTTTGTTAACTACTCATAGATTTAAGAGTGATATAATTGTGCCTAAACTCATCATCAGTCCTTTCGATATCTTCATCTTGATTGGATTGAAACAAAAATGTGTGGCTACCGAGAGGCTATACAGTGTTGAGATCCTACCAAATGGAAAATTATTAGACTCATAATACTATGTAGTTTAGCTAGCTTGAAATTATCCTTTATATCTCCAAATGATAAAGGTCATGGCCTACCCTAAACTACCTAAACTACTTAATACATTGAGTCACCATGATCATGACATGTGACATAATCTTAGCTAATCAAAGGATTAACAAACTAAATCAAACACATCAAATCAGCTAGATCGTGACACCCTAAAAAACTACCTTGAGGCACTATGATATATGTTCATAGTCATGATGGTTTCATACCTATGAACATTTTTTTTTAACTAACCTACTAATGATCTTCTAATTTTTTATATATGCAAGACACAACTCAAGTTATTGGGAAAACTTGTTAGCAAACCTTTTTTGACATATTATGAGTCTTCAATGATTTTGTTTAGAATTTTCATTTGGTGAAGTCTTTCAAGATATTTTTTTTTAGGTGATTTCATTTGGAACTTTCCTTTGACATATTTTAGTTTTTAGTGATTCACATTTTTTATGCTCCCTTGTACCAACTTACTCTTCAAGGTTTTCCTTCAGAGGAGTTGTTCAAAATATATGTTTGGGATTCATGTTCTCAGTACCTCCAAAGTTTTATTTTGAATTGGGCAAGAAAATCAAAAATATATATGTTGTTTATTAATGATGCATGAACTAGAAATAAATAAAAAAATTATATCAAATGACTTCAAACAAAGACATGCCCAATCAATCTCAAGTTGACTTATGAACTTAAATGTTCCTATACAATCAAGAATTATCCACCAATATTTTAAGTAGAAATACAAATGTGTAGCTTCCAAGAAGATAAAAAGTGAAAAGATCATTCCAAGTGGAAAAATTCTAGAGACTCATGATAATCCATAATTTATATATCCTAAACTTATCCTTTAGATTTACAAATGAGGGAGGTTGTTGCCTACCCCAAACTAGCTAAACTACTTGATACAACAAGTCATTGTAATCATGATACATGACACAATCTTAACTACTTTAAGGATTAACAAACTAGATCATACACATCAAACCACTAACACATTGACATATTAAAAACATGTCATGTGGCACTATGACAAATTTTCAGAGTCACATGCTTTAAGACCTATGAACATACTTTATTTTTGGACTAACCTACTAATGATCTTTGGAAGTTGTATATACATGACTTGACTCAATTTTTATGTCAAAGTTCCTCAACAAAACTCTTATGACATATTTTGAGTCTTTCTTAATTTTTTCCAAAATTCTTGTTTGATGAATTCTTCTATCATATTTTTATTTTTTAAAAATTTCATTCAGCGATTTTACTCAAAACTTTCCTTCAAAATATTTTATTTTTTGGTGTTTCACATTTTTACACTCACCTATTGTAAATTACTCTTCTACATTTTATTTTGGATAAATTACTCAACACAAAAATGGTCTTCAATGATTTTTTTGATACTCTTTCCACATATTTTTGGTATTTAGTGAAAGTGATCAGTACACCAAGGTCTTCGAGAAACTTATTCAGGGATTTTTTCCAACTCATTTAGGTCTTTGACAAAAGTGTTTAAAACTTTTGTTTGAGATAGTCATATTTCTTGCAAACTTTATTATATCTGGACTCTCATTCCCTAAATACCAAAATCCTCATTTCTTAGTAAACCAAAGTCTAAGAAACAATTAGAATAACTCTTGTGATCAAAAGTTTTTAAGACTACACAAAAGTGTTGAAAACTATGTTGAGACTATGCCAGAGATTTTGTTTATAAAAAAATTCTACTATTTCAAATGACTCAGTCAATTTTTCATCAGGACTTCCAACATCCCATGTTTATCTCATAGAAGTTCTATCCCCATTTTAAATGCATATCAACACTTCATCAATTTATTTCAATTTTTTTGGAAGCATTAATGATGTAATCAAAGTTTTTGGTCAAGCCAATGGCAAGATAATGAAAAGTGGCATAATACCATTACTCCTCTACCCCATATGGTGACACTTGTTCAAATCCCATGGTCTCATTATCATCATATGTATTGTCATGCCTTTGATATTTGGACATTCACCAGGTGAGCATGATGATGAAATTTATCTCATTGATGCAGTTGCCTAGAATTATCATAATTTTTGCCTTTGATGTGTAGTTTTTAGGTGGATAGGATGATGGTACTTATCATCATCTTGATGCTCTGCTTTCCTAAAAGTGTTGTCTTCCTCAATTTTGTTGTAACAAATATAAATGAATAGGATGATGGCATGTGTTATCGTTTCGATGTTTCACTCCCATAGAAGTATCTTGATTCTATTTTATTATGTGGTCTTTACTGAGTGGGATGATGACACATGTCATCATCACATTACTATACTTGATTGAAATTATTATACTCCTTGCATCTACTGCAAGGAATCCCAATCATCAAATGATGACACATGTCATCATCTCAGCATTCCACTTACTTGTAACTAACATTTTTTTTATTTTTCTATGTAGTCATTGGCTCAATGAGATGATGATATGTGTTATCAACCCAATGCTTTGATTTATTAGAAGTGTCATGAACCTCACTTCTATTATGAAGACTTTGAAAGAGAAAAATGATGATGCATGCCATCATCCTAGAGCTTAGTTTGGTCAAA
This sequence comes from Torreya grandis, assembly GCA_037957365.1. NCBI lineage: Eukaryota > Viridiplantae > Streptophyta > Pinopsida > Cupressales > Taxaceae > Torreya > Torreya grandis. Next base: position 2,590,946 of record JARHVA010001385.1, read on the forward strand.
CCTATCACGATCCTCACCTTTACTCATCACCCCCACACCTAAAATTCTAGGTACACTAGATGATGACCTGAGTCATCATCCTAGTGATTCACTTAACTAGAATAGTTAGAAGAGTTTTAGAATTATTTTATGATTGCATTCCTATAGGATTAAAACTTAGGATAGTGGGTTATCACCATGTGGCACCATTTTTTCCAACATAAAAAATGGTTATGAATGTGGGGATGTCTGAATTTGCATAGAGCATCTGATGGATAAAATTTTCAACAAACTTGCATCTCACACAAAAGGGTCAAAGAAAATAGTCAAACATAATAATATCCTTACACAACCTTAGATAAATTGTTAACTTAAAAAACTATTAAAAACCATTAATAACTTAGCCTCAGTAGAATAAATAATAAAAAATTGGATATCTAAAATAACGATAATATTATTAGTATAAAAGAAACTATTCTTAACCAATAACATAGACATAATAATGTTTGTAAAATCCTAACATTTTTAAGCACATGATAAACATAAATAAATGATTCATCCACTATAGCTCGTTCCTTTCAGGATGAAATGGACCTCTACTAAATTTTTTTTGAAACTAAGGTATATTGGACATAAATGTATTGAATGTAACACATACTTCTTATAGAAATTTAGTGATTGGTTCAAATATTTGAAATATTTTAGTGATTTAGTTTCAATGCCTTATTAACTATTAAACACTTACTAAAAAATTGATGAGTCTACTGTATTTATTGTTGCAAAGTATTTTTGCATTTAGATTTCTAGTTATAGATTTGAATTGTTTATCTCTGTCCACCTCTTGCTCATTATATATTATAAATTTATAATTGAAAAAATTATTTTTTAAAATATTATGTACTTATACAAAGCACATAGTTTAAATTTGTTAATAGTTAAACCATTTTTATTTTGTAAATGTGTGTAGTGTATAGAGCTACACACAAAATGGGTCAGTAAATGCTTGGGTTCATGTATTGTGAATAGATGCATTATAACTAAATTTTTCAAGTTCAATACATGTTATCGAACCCCTATGTCAGAGCATTAAATACTAATAAATGAATGATAACTAAATTCATTATATTGAAATATATCACATTAATAAGAAAATGTAATCACATAAGTTATAAATATCATCACACATGTTATAATAACATAACTTAATAAACCAATACGATTGTTGATGTCTTGGAAAATATTGTAATCAACCAACATATAGATCTTATCATTAATAATCACATTGATTCTATTAGGCATTGATATTTCCAATCTTCTTTAATTTTCTATGTCTTTCCCTCTTTCATTTCTATATTTTTTATATGATTGCTTTATGTCTATTTATTTACTTCAAGAGGTGACTTTTTCTAATAATTTAGGTTTTAACTATTTATTCTTATCATCAAAAATTACTTTTGGATATTTTTAGGTTCTAGTCATAATTTCATGGAGTTTTCTATGTAAGAAGCTTTGGCATATCCTTCGGTTATCAACTCTTGCAAAAACCATAAATCACTTTCATTGGTAGAGTCTCATGGGGTTGTTTGCACATTATTTTTTGGATTCCTTATAAATAAGATTTATTTGATATACTTTCCATTATTGGGGATAAATTATTTTTTATTGGTAAGATGATTAAATTTAATTTAATGGTTACCTCCATCTTTGTTATCAACAACATGTTTTATGTCTCTGACAAAGAGAATGTGAAATCCTTGGTTAAATTTTTTGTTAATCTAGACTTCAAGGTAGGCTATATGAAACTATGATAGGTTTTTGTGGTGAACATGAATAATCCTTGCCCTTATTTGATAAATATAAGTTTAGGTTCATTCCAATGGCCTTATTTAGGTACTTGGAAAGGAAATTATCTCTCCTCCATAACTACATTCACTCTCTACTTTATGAGATGAAGTCGAGTAGATTATCTGGTTCATGATTTCCCCCTCCACATTTAAATGAGGATTTTTTCCCTCTACCTAATCTAAAATACATGTTATCTATTCATTATTCTCATGAAAGAATTCAGGAAGCCAAATTATTGGTCAAGCTAGTGTTTCATGTCATTAACTTTTCTCCTCTATGGTTGGTTAAACAACCTTTAGTGGCAGTCACTAGGGTTGTAGACAAACATTTGGCTATAGATAAATGCAATTCCAAGTAGGTATGATATATATGTAACTCATTTTTTCCTATTTATAGTATATTGGTTGTTGGTTCAGCTCTTGTGAAGCATCCTTTGCTAGCTATAGATTGTTCATGTTATAGCTCAAATGTGCACCCTTGAGAGGGTGTTTCAAACCCTCTCAACTTGAGCAATGAAATGGGATTGATCATAAGATATGTGTGAATATTTGAGAATGTATTAAGTTTTTTTCCATCTCATTTCCATAAATCTGTACATGACACCTTGGAAGATCTCTTATAGGTCTGGTTTTTTAAGGCAGTGTGAAGAAGGCTTGTGAACATTGGGTTTTTTGGCCATTTTATGGTTTACCTATCTACACAAGATTTAAAAGGCCCAAATTTGACATTGATAATGTTCATGGGTTAGGAAATATTAATAAATCACTTATATATTTTTTCACATGTGTGGGAGAATATTAGAGCCAAAACATAGTTTTTAGTTCTAGAGGCTTAATTGAGGACTAATTAGAGAGAGAAAATGGGCTAATAAGTTTACTTACACTTAGAGTAAGTATATGAAGTTTGGCATGGAGATGTAGGGGAATATTATTTACTCTAAAATATGCCTATTTTCTCAATATCATTCATACATTATTCCATACAAGGAGCTTTGTGTGTTTTTAGGGCTACAAGAAATTGAAGGCTAGTGAGAGCTTAAGGTGCAAAATTAGGTCTTGGTGAGTATTGAGTGAATTAAAATGAATTATTTTAGGTATTTTATGACTAATATATTCCATACATGAATATATATTTTACTCATAAGGATAAAATCAAGATTTGACACTTTCAAGTAAGGTGAGGCATGGTAGAGCTAAGGGGTTCCAAGACACCTAAAGAGTTACTTGATGATCACCACTAAAATGTCAGTTTGGAGAGATCCAAAGTAGATGCAAGGTGTTAAATACTAGATCCATAATTTAACTCAAAATTAATTTATGATCAAGTATGCCACTTGTCACCTCATAATCCAATAGGAGGGTAGTTTTGAGTAACAAGATCAAGGTGTCAATCAAAGTTTGAAACCCATGCAGTATTTGGAATAAGAAGAATCTCCAAGAGAGAAAAACATGTCTTGAAGATATGATGAAATATTTTCATAAATCCTTTCTTGATTTTATCTCTCACTTGATACTTTTCATGGCTCACTTTTATGCCATTCTCTCTTCTTCTCTCTCATTTCTCTATAAATGGAGGCTTATTTTACTATGCATGTATCCTTCACCTAGGTATGGTGAAGCCTTTATTATTTTCATGCCTTTTATAAATGAGAAACAAATTATTTTACTTCTTTCTATAACTTTTCTTAGTGTGTGTGTATGAATAGTTGATCTTGTCAAGTGATTTGACTTGTCTTCCTTGGCATGTTGTCCTTTTCTAACATCTAGATGAAGTTTGAAAGATTATTTTGTAGGTCATTTGAAGTGTATAAGTGTGATTCAAGGGTTGAGTGAGCTTGAATATTCCCTAGTGTCCTTTAAGACCTCTTTATTAGTCCTACTATTCTAATCATCTATCACCACTTTCATATTTAAAGACTTATGTGAGAGATTCATATTAGGATTAGTGTATGTTGAGGTTAGTTTTCTTGGTCTATAAGTGCACATGAAACTAGTTGGTAGAGATCAGCTATTTGGAGTATCACTATTAGGAACCTGTGATACCCCTTCTCTTTATTTTGTTAGTGTAATAGTTTCTATAGATTCATATACTTTTTAAGTCATCCCGTGAGCATTTTATTTTATTCTAAGTTCATGGGAAGTAGTAGTTGCTTAAATTAGACTTAGTATATAAGTAAGTGTTGAGGCCAATGAAGGCATCCATAAATTTATTGAATTGAGCTTGCTCAAAATAGGTTTCCCCCTCAAAAAATAAAATGATTCTATAATTTAGCCATTATAATTTAGTTCAACTTGTTTGAATTAATATATTGATAATTTCATAATTTATTTCATGTATTTATAATTATTTGCTAACTTGTTCAGGAAGGATCCTCTCATTTGGTATTATATCATTTTTCAGGGCCAATTTTTTTTAGCAAGTCTAAACTCTTTTCTACTACATAACTCCTTTAATTATTTTTCTCAAAAATTTATAACTCCATTTTGCTGAATAACTATTTTGCACCCCAATGATCTATTTTAGATTAGGGTAAAAAAACTTGTCCACATAACTGTGGGAAGTGCTTCATAAGAAATCCCTTAGCAATTTTATTTGGGCATAACTAAATGATGCAATTTAATTTGAGGTCAAAATGTTCTGGCCCAACATAATTATGGAAGCCTTAGGGTTGGATAAGTTGGTAGAGGATAAGATCACAACTCAATAATGATTAAAATTCAATTTTACTCCATTCAAAAATATAGCTCCAAAATGATCTCAAATAACACTAGCCCCTAGAACCACTCCTATCATGTATTTGACTGAAGTAGAGATGTGAGCCCATAGATAAAAAGGACTATGTTACAATTGTGATGAAAAATTCACTTGGGGAAATTGATGTGTCAAGAAAAATCTCTAACTATTAGATGTGGACTCTTTACCCAAAACTAAAGATTAGGAAGATGTTTAGGATAAAATAGATGATCTAAAAGAAGCTCAGCTAATTGTGGAACCTACGTATTAGGAAGACCAACCATAGATCTCTCTCCATGCCTTAGTAGGAGTCACCAACCCATAAATCATGTGAGTCAAGGGTTGCTTTAAGAAGTTCTCTCTCATAATACTCATTGATTTTGGTATCACTCATAACTTCATTGAACCTCAGATCACCAAATAGGTTGATTATTTTATCTATCCTTACTCAAAATTTGAAGACATGATTGCCAATGGGGGCACATTAACTTCCAAAAGGAAGTGTCATAATGTGCATCTCTATATTCAAGATTATAACTTGTGAACTGACATGTTTGCCTTTCCCTTAGTTAAATGTCATGTTGTTTTGGGAGCCAAATGGTTATACACACTTGGACCCATCTTATGGGATTTACTGAACTTTGGATGCAATTTTTAGATAAGAGGAAAAAACACACATTAAAAGGCTTACAACTAGGGTCTCTTAGCATCATAAGTTCACATCACATGGAAAATATTACTAAGAAGTAATCACATGACATTATTTCCCAGATCCATTATATTCAAATGCAACCATAAATAGTCTCTTCTACTCTTTTTTATCTACAAAGCATTCTACATAGATATGCACATGTGTTTGTTGAACTAGTGGGATTAACACCTTCATAGCTAGAAGACCATCATATTCAGATCCTTCTTGGAAGCATTCCTCCTAACACCAGGCATTATCACTATCTATTTCAACAAAATACTAAGATCGAGATACTCATTTAGGACTTATTAAAGCATGGCATTATTCACCCTAGTACTATCTCACATTCTTCCCTAGTTATCCTTATTTAAAAAAAGATGGGTCATGGCTCCTCTACATTGACTTCCATGTACTTAATCACATCAAAATCAAGGATAAGTTCCTAATCCCTATTATTGATGAGCTTCATGGCACTCATTTTTTCTCCAAGTTGGACCTCCACTCTGGATATAACTAGATTTGACTTCATGAGGATGATATCCCTAAGACAACTTTTCATACACATGATGTTCATTATGAGTGTTTATTCATGCCCTTTGGCCTCAGTAATGATCCTTCAAAATTATAGACATTGAAGAACTAAATATTATAGCCTTACTTGAAAAATTCATTCTAGTCTTCTTCGATGATATCCTCATCTATAGTAAATCATGATCTGAGCATCTCTAACATTTATAGCTCACACTCCAACTTCTATCTGACCATCATCTTTGTGAAAAATAGTCTAAATGTGCTTTTTATCAAGATGAATTGGTGTATCTTGGGTATATTATTTCATTACAAGGGGTTTGGGTGGATCCTAGAAAAATAGCTACCATAATAACCTAGCCTCATCCTTAGACACTCAATAGCCTCTGTGGTTTTTTTGGATGATTGGATACTATCACAAGTTTGTTAAGGATTATAGGAATATTGTAGCTCCATTGATAGATATGTTGAAAAAGGATGATTTTACATGGACACAAGTTGTTCAGCATGTATTTGAAGAATTGAAGGAAGCTATGTGTATTGCACCTATTCTAGCTATGCCAAATTTTTCCAAGACCTTCACTATCGAGAGCAATGCTTATGACAATGGATTTGGTGTTATTCTCTTCCAAGAAGGATAACACATTCCATTCACCAAAAAATCCCTTTTTATTAAGAATTTAGTACTCTCTACTTATGAGAAGGAAACGATGGTCAGTTTGTATGTAGTATAGAAATGGTGGCCGTACCTACTAAAGATTAATTTTTGCATCAAAAATGATCACCATAATCTAAAATATTTCCTAGAACAATGGGTCTCTACCCCATTACAATAAAAATGGGTCATAAAACTCATGAGTTATGACTATGAGATCACTTACAATAAGGGTAAGGAAAATATTGTGGTTGATTCTCTATCTTCAACATCTGTGGAACAAACTTCTCTTTCAACTATTTCCATGCCTATTGCAAATTGGTTGGATTATATATAGAAGAGGTATAAATGAATCCTTATTATCTCAAATCATTCAATAACTGGACACTAACCCATCTATTGTACCACATTATTCTTGGGATGGTACTTCCCTATGATACAAGGATCAACTAGTGCTTCCCCATATCATAGATATTTAGGAGGTTATATTCTATGAACTCCATGCTTCTCCATCTGTAAGGCACTCAAGGTTTCTAAAAAATAATGAGTAAGCATGATACAACTTTTTTTAGAAGGAAATAAAATTTAAATTCAACAAATGGTGGTTGAATGTGATACCTACCAATGCAATAATGGTGAAGCAAAACTCATACCTAGGTTGGTTGAACCTTTTCCCACCCTACCAAGAACTGGTCTGATATTTCTATATATTTCATTAAGGAGCTCCTTAAATCTATAGGTAAAATAGTGATCTTGGTTGTGGTTGATCACCTCTTCAAATAGAGTCATTTTTGTGCCCTCATCCATCCCTATACCACCTCCACAATCACATAATTTTTTTTAGAATAGATTTTACATCTTCATGGCATTCCTTCATCTATTGTCTCATTCCATGATGAAACCTTCACCAACCATTTTTGGAAAGAACTATTTCAGCCACATCGATACCCAATTGAAGATTAATTTTGGGTATTATCCTAAAATAGATGGGCAAACTAAAAATATTAATAAATGCTTGGAAACTTTCCTTCATTATTTCACCTTAGAACAAAAACATTAGAGGAAAAAGTGGTTCCCTCTCACTGAATTTTGGTACAATACCTCTTACCACACTTAAACAAAAATTACTTCACATGAAGTAATCTATGGTCCGGCACCACCAGTGCTCCTTCCATATACCACCAATAGTTCATCAGTTCAAGTGGTCAACATTATTCTCCAAACCTAGGATCATATCCTTAGCACCCTATAGGACAATCTTTATAGGGAACAAAATCAAATGAAACAATAGGTTGATCATCACCATTCTGAGTGCACTTTTCAAATAGGTGATATGGTTTTCCTTCACCTATAGCCATAAAAGCAATCCTACCTAAAAATAAAATGGTGTAAAATGTTATATCCTAATTTATATGGGTCCTATAAGGTTCTTTAGAATATTGGGTTGATTTCTTATAAGTTAGAGCTCCCACTTTCTTCTCGAGTTCACCCAGAATTTCATGTCTCTTGTCTAGAGAAAGTTCTTGGCATAAACATCAGAGTGTAGACTATTTTACCATAACTTGATTATGAAGGATCTATCATTCTCAACCCAGAGGCAATCCTATATAGGTGCACATACCAAATTCACTCCCACTCCATCATAGAGTTTTATATTTAGTGGCATGGAATGCAACTAGAAGATGCAACATGGGAACCACTATTTTCGATTCAACACTAATTCCCAATCTGAAGCTTTGTGGACAAATATTTCTGTAAGCAAGAGGGTATGTTATGAGCCTATGCTACCCCTTCTATTTATTTTATTAGTGTAATAGTTTTCAGGATGCATGTGCTTTGTAATTCATACCATGAACATTTTATTTTATCCCACATTCATGGGAAGTACTAGTTGCTTAGATTAGACTTAGTATATAAGTAAATGTTGATGTCAATTAAGGCATCCACAAATTTATTATATTGATCTTGTTCAAAGGAGTCTTCCCCCTTGAAGAGGTTAGTGATTCTATAATTTAGTGATTGTAATTTATTTTAGCTTTTTTGACTTAATATATTGTTAATTTCATAGTTTATTTCATGTATTTGTAATTATCTGCTAACTTGTTTAGGAAGGATCCTCTCAATCACCTCCTTTAGTTTTCATGTAATCCTTATCCCTTTTCCTTGTAATTTAGTAGTGTATAATATCCTAATTGATACATCAAGGGGAGTTAGGGTCCTATAACCTAGAGGTTTTATCTATTTAAAGGTCACCCACAGCCTAGGATCAATGTCATTGCATAGCTCAAGTTGAGAGGGTTTGAAACACCCTCTCAAGGGTGAAAATTTTATCATAATAGTTCTGGCATGCCCAATGTGACTAGCTTATAGTCAATTGAATATTTTATGGTTTTGTTCTTCAATGACTAGCCTTTGAAGGTAGTTCAACAAACATCAATGGTGACTTTAAATGCATTCAACTGGTTATAACAGCCCATGTACCATTTTAAGCAAGTGTTCTTTCATTTCTACCTTTCTCATGAAGTTTCATGGCTGGGTTTGAAGTTGATTTTTTTATTACACAATTTGAAGATATATATCAAGTTCATGTTCATCTTGTTAGTAGTTTGTTGACACTATCAATAATATGTTGGACATTATCAACCTTGTTATCAAAATTATTACCCTCCTTCTTTGCCTCGGTAGTCATACCAAAATAGTCCACCTATTTAGTGGCCTTCCCATTCCCCTAATCATCCTTTTCAATACGATGTTACCCCTAGTCAACACAACCAAATTCTAAATAAATCCATCTTAAGTTTCAATCAAACCCTCTTGGGTTATGAAAGGTATATGATAGGGCTTAACACATAAATGGAATATGGTCAAAATGTTCCTATTCATCTCATTCATAATGTGAGAGACTCATTTCAATTGATAAAGAGAGAGTGGGTACCTATTGAGAGAGAAATTTTGAAAAGACTCACAAGTGATATGATGGACATAAGTGGCCTAATTCAAGGCATATAGGATAAACCAAGAGTTCATTAAGGATAATAGGTTTAATGCTATCAGCCTGAACTACCTTCATCTTTACCACCTCATCCCTCATATGTGCCATCCATTATTCCTCAAAAGACCATTTAAAGTGAGCTTTAAAATGTTCCAACTCCTTCACATACCCATCAATCCTTCCCTTCATGGAAATCAATCCAAGAGAACATACAAAAGAAGAAAGAGGTTTTTATTAAGCAACCTATTATTGAGAATAAAAACAAATCATTATTGGAGACCTTTATTTATATTTGGAGGGAATATAATGAATCTATCTTGGAAAAAAATTATACTCCTCTTCCTCAAGAACCTTCCACGAAGTCATTTAATATTCCAAGTTAGAATCAAGTGGTGAAATCATGGGATAAACAAAGTGTAACAAGCATAATTGGGGAGTTCATATCAAAGAAGAATTTGAACCTATTCAATCCATTCCCATCCCTCTTCAAGAGCCTAATTATTTCTCATATTGGAAGTTAATTTTAGAAGGATTCCAAAGTAAATAGGAGATCCTTGTTGAGAAGCTTAAAAAACATAAGAATTTTCCATCTTGGAAGTACATTCAAGAAAGTATTCAAATGAATAGTGTGGTCCTTTTGGAGAAGATTGAAAGCCCAAACATTCCAAAGATGGAGGTATTCGTTGATGAATGGAGGGAAGATAAGAATAATCACATTGAGCATGAGAGCTCAAAATTATTTGTGAAGATGAGCAACATCTTTTTGAGAAAAACATCTAACTTGTAGATATAGATTACTCCCAAGAAGGCATGAGGATTAAAATGCAAGTGTATGTGAAGAGGAGCTTATCAACGGAACACCTCTTTATCAATAAAGATGCAAATTAGCCTTTGAAGTTGAAGAAGAAGGTGACACTAATGGAGTACAAGTTGATCAAGTTTCCACAATAGAAGAACAAGCTTAAAAAGATACATTAGAGGTGGAAAAAGGTTCTTTTGAGCCAAAATATAATGATCAAAGAAATACATCTTCTAACTCCTCAAATTTTGTTGTGATGACTTTTATACTAGCTCCTATTAAGTTTAATTAAGGACTAAGTGAACTAGAACAAAGTGAAGGTCAATTGAAGGAGCTATTTGAGGTTATAAGATTAGGATACACTCTTCTATAGATAGTTCATATTCTAGTTCAGATTGAATAAGGTAATTTTGTCAAGTAAGGCACCAATCAAGAGGAAGGCATCTCTCAAAGCTTCCTATTACAAAAGGTTGTTCTATTTAAATGTGAGTTGTTTGATGTCTATAAATAAGGATATCAACTTATCATTCCATTTGTAGGTGATTATTTATTATTAGAAAATGAAATTGAACTTAATTAGCCTCAATCTCTCAAGAAGATATACTTTTCATTGAAGCCAACATTATAATTATGCTAAGAGATTCATCTAAGATTATTCAACTTAATCAAGAGTAGCCTTTAGATGAGGAAAAAATGACATTATTTGTGTCAAGAAAATAAGTCTATAATGAGTATGATTTTTTAATTAACTCACATATTCATCCTATGTGTGAGGAAATGAAGGAATAAAAATTAACTGCTATTACAAGAGGCGATGAGCATGCTAGCATCTCCAAATGCAATAAGAAGCCTCTAATATATGAACCATGCCTATTTGGACTATATTCAACATGTAATAATATGATTCTATGGTATCATGATGATCTCAAGATATTACCATTTGATCTTAGAGGAGGAAGAAATGTTGAGGTCAGATGTGTATAGTTTTTTATGCTTTGTGTTCCATAAGTGTTTGAGAGCATAAGTGTGTTGGTTTTGTCTTGTTTTATGTGTTTTATTTGTGTTTTGTGTGTTTAGAAGTCAAGTCAGCTATTTTATATTATGTCAAATTAATTTTAGGTCAAATTTTGAGTGGTATATGACTCCATTTCCTAACAGATGAACTAGGCAACCAATGTATATGATTAGTAAGCAAGCACCCCCAAGACACCACCAAAGATGTTAGCAAAATTTTTGGCTACCATTACCTAGGTTCACCAAAAACTTGCTTGTCATTCCTCATGGCCTTGTTCATAAACCATTTTATTATTTACGAGGTCTTAAAATGGTATTTATAAAATCCTATTACCATAATTTAAGGTTAATGTGACAATATTGGCTAAGTGCACAAAGTTGTGGGATAAAAAGGGGCTTACCCATGGACATGATTTTCCTAAAATTTCAAAAATTTAAACTTTTATAAATAATTTGAGATATCTACACTCCAAATTTGAAGATGGTGGTAGAACATAAAATGTATGATTTGAAGTCTAGATTTCAAAGCACTATTTTTTTTAAAAATTGGTTATGTATAAATATGTCAAACATCTAAAATTTGAAGAGGAACTCATATTTTTTAAGAAAACATAGTAGATAGATGGTCGTGTGGTGCACCACTTTTTTAGCATAATTTAATATTATTCGAAACCCTTTGGATAACATTTAGATAAGATATTCTAGTTTGTGACCTATATTTTTATATATTTTTTGAATGATACTTTTTTTTATGAATTTTAAAAATAAATAGATCCTGAAAACTAACAAAAAATGGATAGTGGTTCATGTAGTGTGCCTAACTACCTCAAAAAATTAAAAATCAATTTTTTTTTTAATGTATGTAAAATTAGGCCTAGTTTGTGACCATATAACTTATTTTTCGCTTGGATCAACAAAAAAAATTACATGAATATGTATAGGCATGTCTATTTATGGCATGTAGTGGCCTAAAAAGGTATAGTTATAAATTAACATAGTTTGAAACCTTAAATTAGTAAAAATATTATAAAAATCATATTTTAGGAAAGAGGAGAGCATGTTGAGCAGGATGGTATTATTTTTTTGAATTTTACCATTGAAATTTATATTTTGTTTGGTTATTGAAGTTAATTTTTTTTTTAATAATAACTCTTGGAGTCAACTATAGATTGATAGGTCCAAGCCTTTGGCTTGGGAATATAAGCCATTCTCAAGCCAAAAGTCTTGATATTTGAATTCAAATTCAAATAGCATGATCATATTCATAATTTAATCAAATTAATGTATAACATGAACATATTAATAGATAACATGATCATGTTATTATAAAAGTAATAACACAATTATGTTCCTATTATTTCACACATAAAATCATGTGAACATGCACTTGAATTCAATATTGATATTAAACTTATATTTAATACTCTAAATGTTAAGTATAAGCTTACATATATATCAATGATATATATGTAATCTTATACTTTAAATTTATTTTAGTAAATATAAGAAATTAGGGTCACTTTGTATCTGATAGAGTTGGTCTCATAGCTACATGCCTTATGATGTGGAAAATAGTTTTTTAAAATCCAATATAGTTAGTTTATAGGCATTTTTAAGGTCTAAATATTAAACTTAGGGATTTCAATACATAACTTTTGTAATTAATATCCATTTTTGGTAAACATATAATCATTTCTTAGGTTTTTGTGCCTTTCAAATTAATTCCTAACATTTTCAAGAGTCTTGGGTTTGTTAGACTTGAAGTTTACAAACCACTCACTTTTAATTTGACCCCAAGTGGTGTGATTAGGGTAGTATAGGCCACATTGATGACCTAAACACATAAAATGACCACTTTGTATTAATTTCACTTGTTCCTCATCCCTACCTCATCCCTATCACTTTCTACTCATCCCTCATCACCCATTATCACTCTCTCATCATTACTCAATGTCCCTAATCACTCCCTCATTGACCCTCATTATCCATATTAAACTCTAATCACTCCATTATCATCCATAATCACTCTTCCATTGACCCTCACTATCCCTCCTCATGCCTAATCACTCCTTCCTCCTCCCTCATCATCCCTAATCACTCTTTTCTCATCCCTCAAAATCCATAACCACTTCCTCATCATATTTAAACATCCTTATTCACTCCCTCCTTATGCCTCATCATCCCTAATTATTCCCTCATTGATATTCATTGTCCCTCATCCTCTCTAATCACTCAGGCTTATCATCCTTAATCACTCCTTCATTGACTACAACCATCCCTCATCATCACTGATCACCTCATCCTCATCCCTCATAATCGATAATCACTCTTTCCTCATCCCACATAATTTTTAATCCCTCCCTCATTGACTCTCACCACCCTTCATCACCCCATCATTAACCCTCACCATCCCTCATCATCCTTAATCACTCCCTCATCATCTAATGTAATTATATACTCTAAATTTATATTTGATTCTAATCGCATGTTGTTTAATCCATTATAATATAAATTAACTCTTTTCTATTACTTGTTGTATTATCAATACCCATTTGTGATAGTAAATTTTATTACTGAATGAATGAGATTAACTTCTAAATTTATACTCAAGTAACATAAGTACTAGCACAAAATAGAGTTTGAATTTTAGTTCATCAAATTATATTTGTTATGCAACTGACTAGATGATTTTTTTTTTTTTGATTCCACCTTTGGTAGCTTGGTTTAAAGGATAAAAATTAAACACAAATATCTTGTATAATTTTTTTAATTTTGTGAAGATTTAAATGAGATGAAAATTTATTTGGTATTTCCCATTCTTTTATAACTTGAATCTTGGTCAAGTTCACACATGCATTCCTTGTGTATGTAATGTATCCCAAATATTTTATCTCTTGCATGAAAAATTAAAATTTATTCATGTAATCATAAAAATGTGTTTATGTAAAATGTGAAACACTAGTTCAACATGGTGTAGATGTCCATCCCATGTTTTCTAAAGATTAGGATGTAATAAAGGTAGATTTAAAAAATGACATAGTTAAAGGGCCTGAGGATGTCATTCAACATCTCAATGAATGAATTTGTTACATGATTTAACCTAAAAGGCATAACCAACTAGTCAATCAATATTTCTTTTATTTTTGAGACTATATTCTAAATGTCTAGAGGTTTAAAATTAATATGATGATACCCAAACCTAAGATAATTTTTTAAAAATACTTCTACACCATGGATATGGTAGAAAAATGCCTTAATATTTAGATGAAGATAATAGTTATTGACTTTAATATCATTAATATTTTTGTAATTGACTCACAAACTCATGTCCCATATTCCTTTGGTGTAAACACAATTGGGCTTATGTAAGGCAATGATTTGGGCATGATGTGTTAATTATCCATGATTTCATGGATCTACCAATTGATCTATTCATTCTCTAGAAATGATATGTTATATAAAGAGTTTTGAGGTAGAGGCAGTTAAGAGATCAAATCAATAGTATTGTTTAGTGTACAATATGTAAGAATTTATTTAGGTGACTGAAAGATATCCTTATATTCATCTGGTTTATGGTTCAATTATTTTTTCTTTATTATTATTAGATAAACCACATTATGATATGGTGCCATAAGTATGTTATTAAATTTACTTCTTACCATAAAGAGTACGTGTATTATTATAACTGACAAGATTCTTGCACTTCCTGTCACTATGATTGAAATCTTATGAACTAACTATGATATATGGTATTTCAGATCATGACAACCTATCACAAAATTTAAAGGATTTACTTCATAGACTACATTTCAATGGTAAATATATGGTTTACCACATGTAAAACATCACACACCTCTAAATGTGAGATGTCACAAAGGATTGCATCTTTAAAAAAATTGATTTTGTACACCAAGTGACACTGCTAGGTGATTCATTTCTCAAGGCCTATACTAGACCATGCACTACTATATTGTTATGGATGATGTATCAATTTCAAGTTCAATTTTTGAAATTATGCTTTAGAAGAAATTAAATTATTCTAATTTTCATTGTAAATGATGAAGTTTATTGGCTCACCATTGATCTACATTTTTTAATGAAATAATATTTTTAATTCATATAATTTCTTGTTGGGGGAAATAGAGATATTGTTAATACTGACCATATCATTAGGTTCATAATCAATTATCTACTTAACTTTTTATAGTGCTAGATAACTTGTACCCAATTCTTGAGATGTGTATGTAGAGATCTCATAGTTTGACATTGTTCATTAGATTGAATATTGAAGTTATGAATTAAGCACCACTTTCTAATCTTGGACTACACGTTCTAATAATTTGAAAATTATTTTCCACTCTATAATATGATGACTCAATCAATATACATAAAAATAGAAGGACTTCAATTTAATTATTCAGATCATAAAATGTACTTATATGGAAAGAAATTGATTGGTTTTAGGAAATCACATAGCTTGGTGATTCTCATATTTACTACCCATTTTTGGTGTTATGGTGGTTTTACTTACTTCTCTTTTTCTGGTGGATATTCAATTATGAATTACATAATCTCTAATTTGCCCATAATTTTTCATAGGTACTACATTTTTATGCTTCAAATTTGACTCCACACCATTTTGATCACTATGTCTTATATTTTATGCTAGTATTAAACTCTTCACTTGTAGTTCCTAGCATTGTTAAACCCTCAAAATACACGAACATCAAGGTATTGTGTGGAGTTATTATGGATGAGTAGGAATGAGTAAGAATTGAGTAAAGATGATGAGGGAGTCACTGAGGATGATGAGGGATGGTGAGGGTCAATGGAGTGATTAGGGAGGATGACGGAGTGATTAGGGAT
The DNA here is from genome assembly GCA_037957365.1 of Torreya grandis. Classification (NCBI taxonomy): domain Eukaryota; kingdom Viridiplantae; phylum Streptophyta; class Pinopsida; order Cupressales; family Taxaceae; genus Torreya; species Torreya grandis. Next base: position 2,607,048 of record JARHVA010001385.1, read on the forward strand.
AGTGAGGGTTAATGAGGGAGTGATTAGGGGTGATGAGGGATGAGGAAGGAGTGATTAGAGATGATGAAGTAGTGATTAGGAATGATGAGGGATGGTGAGGGTCAATGAGGGAGTGATTAGAGATGATGAGGGAGCAATTAAAAATGATGTATAATGGTGAGGCTCAATAAGGGATTGATTATATAGATGAGGGATGAGGAGGGAGTGATTAGGGATGATGAAGTGGTGATTAGGTAGGATGAGGGATGGTGAGAGCCAATGAGATATTGATTAAAGATGATGAGGGATGGTGATGGTCAATGAGGGAGTGATTAGGGATGATGAGGGATGAGGAGTGAATGATTAAATAAAATGAGGGATAATGATGGTCAATGAGGGAGTAATAAGGGATGGTGAGGGAGTGATTAAATATGAATATGGATAATTAAGGTCAATGAGGGAGTGATGTCGAACAATGCATAATGATGAACAAGTGGTTACAGATGACGATGAATGAGTAAGAAGTGATAAGGGATGGAGGGGCAATGAACAAGTGAAATTAAAACTAAGTAGTCATTTGATGTGTGTAGGTCATTAATGTGACCTATACTACCCTAATCACACCACTTTACATCAACTTCAAAGTGAGTGGTTTATAAACTTCAAATTTGATAAACCTAGGATTCCTAGAAATGCTAAGAATCAATCTGAAAGGTAGAAAAACTTTTAAAAATGAATATATCTTTACCAAAAATGGACATCAATTGAAAATTTTATGCCCTAAAATCCATAGATTCAATAATTAGACCCTAAAATTGCCTAACTACTAACCAGATTAGATTTTGAAAAAATATTTTCCATAATGTAAGGTGTGCAGCTATGAGGCAAACTCTATCAAATGTAGAGTGACCCTAATTTATTATATTTACTAAAATAAATTTAAATAATAAGGAAATACATGTAACAATATAAATGTAAACTTATACTTGGCTTCAGTTCAAGATTGGCTTCATATGCATGTTCACATGATTTTATGTGAAAAATAAGAGGAATGCAATCATGTTATTAATTTTATAATAATTTTATCATGTTATCTATTAACGAATATTAGCTTCATGTAAATATTCACATTCTTTAATATGCAAAAAATAATAATGTGATTATGCTATTTCTTTTACAATAACGTAACTGCATTATCCATTAACATGACCACATTATGTATTAACACAATCACATTACAATTCAATAATTTCCAAGCCATAATTTAAATAGTGTGATCACATTATGTCAATAACATGGTTGTGTTATTTAATAACATAATTTCATTACGGGAAATGTCCATAGAATTATCTCCCAACTATGTGCACATACCCTATTAAGGTAATGCCTTATATATATTCTTATGCTAGTCTAGTCATAAAATGGTGTGAAAATATGGTTCCAAAAGGTGTAATATGTCCCAAAGTATCTCTCAAGGTAATATCATACTTTGACCACCTTGTATGAAAATTTTACATTTGTTTGGAGAAGTTAAGGTTCTTTTGTGGAGTTTAAAGTAAAGTGTATTACAAGAGAAAAGTGAATATAGTCAAATTCCATGTGTGACAATGCTAACCAATATGGAATAACCATACATCACACTTGTTCAATATTTTGAGATAGATTCTTAACTTGAAAATATGTCAGGGATGTTATATTGTGATAGTATTGTAGGTTCAACACCCAATTGAGATAGAATCACTCCTTTGCAAGCATTTGTACAAACTTGGAGGATCTACTTTCAAGTGAATTTTCTTTAGGGTGTCTTTTTTCCTTCTCCATGTCATATTTATGGTTATAAATCTTGTACATGTCTTAAAAGTCCAAAATTTACTTCAGAACCTCCATCAGCCTCTTGGTAGACTAGAAAAAGCCAAATTCATGTGCTTGGTACAGATAAGGGAGAGAGTCATGGAATAATATTATGGGAAGAAAGTGGTATAGTTAAATTCAATTTTGCTTCATTATTTATCATATTGGTGTTTCCATATTTATGAACAATTATTTAGACTAACAAGTGGTATTAAACCCTTTCAAAAACCCAAGGCCTCATTTTTGAGCATGTTTCATGCATGAATGAGATATTGAAGGTAAATTTAGTGATATAAAAGACCCATAAATATCCAATAAACCTTATCTTACTTTTGTCTTCCATCATTTTAGCATATGTGGTATTGGAAAGAGAGCAAAATACCTTCATAGGACAGTTTTCAAGGTTTGTACTTAGAGGTTTGGAAGTTTTGAAAGGATTCAATGCATCAAAAATATTTTTCAATTTTTTCATAATATTATCACTTCATTTATATCTCTCTAAAAATCTGATCAGTTTGTACTAACCTTCAAGATGGTCACATCATAACTCACCTTGAATACTGTGTGCAAGTTGCCTAAATAATAATGGTTTGAAAAATCTTGCCTTGCATAATAAATTTTTTTTGAGGTAATGACCTCATGATAAATTTAATGATTTAATATAAAAAAATTTATTAGGTTCAAAATTATTAAGACAAGCCTCATACAAGGCCTAAAACATGAATAATGTAGACCTACAATTCTACAGACTTGTAGGTTTGCACTTCGTGAGAAATGTATTGAAGTGTGTATCAAAAGTTGGATTTTTAAAGGGAAAAATAATTATTGAATTTTAATTTGAGATTATTATGACCAATTTATATGTGTGTCTTCAAAACCAATGCTCAAGACACGTCAAAAACATCTACAGGCCTATCAAGGGCATAATAGAAAAAGAGATTATTTTGTGTGATGAATGGATGACCTAGAAGGTCATGGAGGTCAAAGAGAATTTTATTCAATTATAAAACCTCACTATCATATAGGGACTGAAATAATTTTTTAAAGCTCAACCTAATTAATCTTTCATCCAAGTAACCCTGATAATCTCCTACAGGCCTATCAAGGTAAAATGGTCTATTAAGGTAAAATTGAGGTAAAACATACTTGTGAATGGTTGTGTAAAATTATAAAAGGTATGAATATGTTAGTGTGAGATTAATACAAGATTTTTTCCTTGATAAGGTTAAAAATCAATTGAGTAACACTCAATAAACCTAAATTATGCACCCACGAACCATGTTGAAGACCTATAGGTCTGTATTCAATTTATGAAGAGAATGTGAAATTATTATATTTGAATTTAGTATTAAAAAGTCATAAGGTGATATGAGAGGTATTATATGAAGATAGATAATAATTTTAACTCTTGAAAGTAAGAGAAACTATACAAATAGAGGACTCTTGATAGTACATTTAAGAAAAAAAAGTGATGACACCTATAGGCCTATGTTAAGACATGGGAAAGACTTAAATACAATGTGTGCACTAAATTTGGAGATAAAGTGAATGTAAAAAGTGTATGAAACCAAAAGATACATAAATAAGATCAAAATAGAGTGTTAAAATAAACTCACTTGAACCCTACAATAACATAGTTAGGCATGCATACTCTTAAAGAAGAGAGATCCCTTTTTGGTTTAAGGGAAAAAGTATATGGGAAGGATAAAGTTGTATTAAAATGACTCTTTAGTGATATAATGACACAAATATATGAATTCTATGGCCAAGAAAGATAAGTTCAAGCTTTGATAAGACTTTTTAGGTTTATTAAGCCTCAACCAACATACACAAGCTTGTGTGCAAAGTGGTGAAGAGTTTATTTTAATGAGGATGAAATGAAAACATTAGGACATAATACGGTGGATAGTAATTTAATGAATAACTCTATAAAGTTATTCCCCTTTCAACAAAGATGAGATATCTCAAACATAGGCACTAGGGTCAAGAGTGCATGTATGCTCATAAACCCTAAACATTAGTAAATGAAGGTTGTAGATGGATTATGGAGATGTATGGAAAATTAAACCATTATAAAAGGTTAAGGTGGGTGTTTTATACCTCCATGAGTTTTTTAAAATCAATTCCAAACTCCAAGATGCCATTTTCAAGTCAATCTCTCTCTTGACCTCACCAAATGCATTATTTATAACTTGAGAGACACTTTCTCATGCTTGGAATAGTATGGACAAGTTGAATTGGACCCAAATATCCTATTGGATGTTAGTTTGTCTTCTCCAATTGTGATATGTGCATTTTTTTCATTGGTTAAAGGAATTTACTTTATAAATCATTGTTAAGATGATAAGTATGTTTTTGGCTACCTAGAGGCTAGAATTGATCTAATTAGAGAGAAAGTGTTTATAGACACCCAATATGAACTAGATGAACATTGAAACCACTTCTAAATAATTATTTACTCAGTAATGAGTATCACCATGACACTTTCCTATACTTGTAATTGTACATATGCATTAAATATTGTACTTTTGTGAGGTTTTGGGCTCAAAATAAGGTATAGAAAATCCTAGACTAATGAAAACTATTGGAAAGTATTGATTGAGGTGTTTCCCATATAAATAATTCCATAAATATATACATTACACCTTTTAAGTTCTCGCGCACATCTAATTGTTGAAGGCATTGTGAAGAAGGCTTATGAAGACTAGGTTTTTCTTTGATTTCATGGTTTACCTATCTATACGACGTTTCAGAAGTCCAAATTTGACATGAATAATTATCATGGGGTAGTAAATTTTAATAAATCACTTATTTGTAGTTTCACATGTGTGTGAGAATATTAGATCCAAAACTCAGTTTCTAAGCTTAAAGGCCTAATTGGAAAGAGAAAATAGGCTAATAAGTGTACTTACACCAGGAGTTAGGGCATTAAATTTTATATAGAGATATAAGGGAATATTGGGTACTCAATATTACTAGTTTTCTAGTATCATTTATACATTCTTCCACATAGAGAATTTTGTGTGTTTTCAGGGCTACAAGGAATTCAAGGCTAGTTAGAGCTTAAAGTGCAAAATGAGGTCTTGGTAAGTGTTGAATAGATTAAAATTAATTATTTTAAGTCTTTTATGATTGAGATATGGCATCCATGAAGATAGGTTTCATTAATAAGGACAAAATCATGATTTCACACTTGCAAGCAAGGTGAGGCATGGTAGAGATAAAGGGTTTCAAGACACCTAAAGATTTAATTGATGATCACCACTAAAATATCAATTTGAAGAGATCCTAATTAGATTCAAGGTGTCAAAGAGTAGAGCAAGAATGTAACTCAACATGACTTGATGATCAAGTATACCACTTATCACCTCACAAGCTAAGAGGAGGGCAATTTTGAGGAACAAGATCAAGGTGTCAAGCAATGTTTGAAAATCCTATACCATTTGGAAGAAGAAGCATATCTAAGAGAGAAATACATGTCTTGAATACTTGATGATATAATTTCATAACTCCCTTCTTGATTGTAACTCTCACTTGACACTTGTCATGGCTCACTTCAACACCCTTCTCTCTTCTTCTCTCTCATTTCTCTATAAATAGAGGCTTGTTTGATTATGTATGTATCTCTCACTTGGGAATGGTGAAGCACTACCCATTTTTATGCCTTTGATCAATGAAAAAAAACTTGTTTTACGTCCTTCTATGATTGTCCTTAGTGTGTGTGTATGAATGATTGATCTTGTTAAATGATATAGCTTGTTTTCCTTGACATGTTGTCCTTTTATAACACCTAGATGTGGTTTGAAATCTTATATTATAGGTCATATAAAGTGTGTAAGTGTGGTGCAAGTGTTGAGTGAGCTTGTTTATTCACTAGTGTCCTCTAAGGCCTCTTAATTAGTCATCCTAGCCTAAGAATCTATCACCACCTTCATATTGAAATAGTTATGTGAGAGATTCAAATTAGGATTAGTGTATGTTAAGTTTAGTTTTCTTGGTTTATAAGTGCACATGTAGCTAGTTGTTAAAGAACAACTATTCAGTGTATCACCCTCTTTAGTTTTTATGTTATCCTTCTCCCTTTTTCTCACAAGTTATTAATATAGAGGAGCCTAATTGATACATCAAGGAGAGCTAGCCATATAACCTAGAGGTCTGATCCATCTAAAGGTCACCCATAGCCTAGGATCAATCCCATTACATAGCTCAAGTTGAGAGAGTTTGAAACACCCTCTCAAGAGTGCAAATTTGAGCTATAATAGTTCTAGGCTTGGGTCTTTTGACAAGTTCATTGAAATTATCCAAATTAATTAACTTTGTAAATGTCTTTTTTGATGTAATAGTTATTTTTGTTTTTTTACCCTGCTGGTAGTTCTTTTTATTTTTTGTAACTCAACCAATGTTATGACTAACAAATAAAAATCTTTTCATGACTGTTTTTAGTATATAATCTTATTTTTTACTGATGTCTATTAAAAATATATAACTTAATTAATTATTCAAAATCTAGTAATAGGGAAAATACAAACATTAAAATTGTTATAATTATATAATAAAATTAATTATTCAATATCTAGTAATAAGTAAAAGATGCAACTTTAAACTTTGATTGTAAATGCTTGAATTTGAACCTTTGGATATATATACATTATATCACAATTACGAGTAATAAATTTAAAATTAAAAAATACATCAAATGTATATCAGTACCTATGAATCAAATAAGAATTGAGCTTAATTGATTATTCAATTGCATCAATTGATCCAATAGCATCTAATCCAATTGATGGCATAACCAATAATTGTTCCCATGATAATCAAAACTAATATATAGCATGAGAAATCTAATCCCACACTTATATATGTATTGCAATGAAATTCATATGCAATGTTTTTGGCTATATGCATTCAATTTTTTCCCTCAAACCAACCAAATTTTTTTTCTAGTTTTTTGCTTATACTAAGCAGTAATCATACTAATCTTAAAATTAATTTAAAAAATATACATATTTAATATCTATTATAATTAAATACCTATCAACACAACTTTCCCCCTCAAACAATTATTACTTTCATTCTTTACATGAAATAGAATAAAACCTTAATTCTACAAAATAACAAACATAGCTTTTTTTCATAACTACAAGCAAATACTAAAACCTTCAAAATTCTAATTTAAAATTGTCATTCAAATATTATTATAATTTATAATAAAAGAAATATTTAAAATAATATATATATATATATATATATATATATATATATATATATTTGTTTTTAAGAGTTGTTCGACTAATAATTGTTTATTCCATCAATTAAAGCCCAATCCATTGCCGCCAAATATTTTATTATTCTGACTTTGAAATTCACGAGACATTTCCTCATAATTGCTAGTAAATGGGTATATATGACAGGACAACACAGTAAGATCCCCCTTTGATCATTATGTCTTTATGTCGGCATAGGATTTATCAGGGAATGTTGACTGTGGAGGGGTTAGGGATCGTCCTTTTCTATAAACGCTTTAGGGTTGTTGGGTCTCAAGACGACCAGAACACGACGCAATTGTATGGGGGGCAAAACCATACCCAGCTTGTGTATCCAAAATCATGGCGATCTTTTAATATTCACTTATAAGCTCTCTTTAATATAAAGATTGAGTAATTATGCATTGTCTGTGCAGAGCTGAGTCTCCGTAATCTATAACAGTTACAGGAATGAGAAAGAAGCTTCGTTATAGATGACTAAATCAAATTCATAAATCGTTTTTTTTTAAGTAGATTTTTAAGGACAAGGAGAATTTTTCTCATCCGCAAAAAGAAAATTTTCACAAAAACGGTGCGCATGATTGGAAATGACGCACTTGTGACGACTCTGTGATGTAACTGGTAACTGATCTTCATTGTCGAATCCGCGATTTAGCTTCAACTTCTCTCCTTTCAACCAACGGAATCACAAAACGTCGCCACGTAGACAACTACAAGTTAGTTTATAAAAGGGAAGCTTTCTTGCAATTACCCTCCGTCTAATCCAGACCTGGACTTTCAAAATTAAACAGGGGAAAGGTACCAGAGACTCAGGATCTTAATTTGGTATTTAGGTGATATGTAAATGGTGTTATTGTAAGAGTTTGAAATTATTAATAATGGATTCAGTATATGTTTGATATATATCTTCATTTTGAAATTTATGCTATAATTGATTTAGTATATGTTTCATATTTTAAATTAATTTAAAATAATAAAATTGAAGTACATTTAAAAAAATGTTGATCCAATATTTATATATGTATTGAATATTAAATATGTATCTAGACTAATATGTTTCACCCATAAACCCCACTTCAATAATATGAATGTTCAATAATTAATACATATTCAATTTTTAATACCTCTTATTTTAACCTTTACTTAAGCTTTAAAAATTTATATTTTAAAAAAATTAAAATTTCTAGTGTTATTTGTATCATAAATTTTTTTTATTTTTTTTAAGTTTTATTAAAAATATTTAATTCATAAATTTATTATTAACTAATTCATCTATCCATCCATCCATCATCATCATCATCATCATCATCATCATCATCATTCTAAAGGTGTAAGGAAAGCCATAAGAATTGTATATTTTTTCTAATTATTATAAGTATTAATATAATATATATTATATTATTTATCTATATATGTTCAATTAAAATGAAACGATTAAATAAAAAAAGTAGTCGTATAACTATGTACTTTACTACAGCAACAGATAGCATACCTAACATATTTTGGTCTCTACAAAACATTTAAATGAAAGTGAAAACCCATTATTCGAATTTTATATTTGATTTTTGTGATATTTTATGTTAGATTTTATATTATATTTTGATTTTATATTGTCCTCAACTTGCAAGTGGTGGAATATTTCAAAATAAAATAGGCAAAGATGATGAGGAGTAGTGACAGGATATTTCTTGTAATACCATACCCCAGAAAGCCCATATCATACACATGCACTAACTTCAATGTAGTTACTGAATTTACATGATCTACATTCACTACAAAGAAGAATGACAAAGACTAAATATATAAATCTCTAAAAATCAAAATAAAAAATATTGACAGAATTACCTCTTCCACAAAACCCTAATGAATTTGGCTAGGATATGTAATTACAAAAAAGGAAGGTGATATATTGGCCCCGCAAAAATTGAATAATGCCCAAAACCCTCATGAGAGGCACCATTAATAGGTGGAGGTTGTTGAAACTACTGCCAAGAGCTTATTTGAGCTAGTATATTTCCATCAGCATCATAAATTGCATGATCATAGTCACCCTCCTCAACATGTTGTGCATCTAGATACTTAGTGGATGTTGAATTGAAAACAAAAATAATATAGACTCACATAGTTTAAAAGTCAATGACACAGAAGATGCAGAACCTAAGTAATGTACATCAACATGATAACTAGAGTGTGTGGTGTAGGAATAACATAACTTGGATAGTGTAGTCATGTAAAAGATGCCCCTAGTGGGTATATGTATCAATGTCTATCTCAGTGTAGAATTAGGATACCCCCTCAATAGGTAGAGTGAAGCAATCAAAGAGATGGATGTCACTTCACACACTTAAAAAAGATCAAGTGAAGCATGGTAATGTAGATAAATCAACAAACTATAACATCAAATAGAAAATATAAGTTTAGCATTGTAATAGAAATGTAAATCATGGATAATGCATACAATCAAAATATTTTTGGTGTTTTTGAATGTTATTTATTTTATTTTTCTTTTTTTTGAAATTTTGTATTGTTTTTAGAATTTTTAAAAGTTTTGAGCTATGTACAATCAATCATAAGAAACTATGTATAGGTAAGTGGGAAAAATATGATACTAACCAATGAGTCTCATGGGAGACTCCCTATCATGGTGCCCTGTATCAAGAGAGGAATCATGTGTGATCATGAAGCATGATGGAAATGTTGAGACTATGGCTCTAAAGGATGTATATGTTGTAAATTCTTTGAAATCTCTAAAGTATAAACCAACTGTGGGGTCCCTTTGTAACTCTGAGAAGTGGATGCAACTATAGGGCTCTTAGGGACCCATATGATAGTAGGAGAAGCTCTCTGAACATGTGTTCTATGTGTAGATGAATGAGATTTCCCTAGTTGTGAACACTATAGTTGGAAGTTGTTTAGAATCATAAAGCTATGAAGGTGTATGAACTCTTTGTGATAGAAATGGATGCCTCAACTATGTCTAAATCAAAACTAGAGGAGGAACTATAAATGGTGGAGAAACTAGAACTAGAGGTTAAACTGAAACTAGTGACTATATTGTAGAAGATGGCTCAAAAGTGGGGAGTGGTAACTCATATATAACTCCACCAACTATAATAACCTAATTAGTTTGAATGAATTTTATGCATCTATGAACCATAAAAGGTGTTACTCCAAGTTTTTGAATCCATGGTTGACCAAGTAACATATCAAAAACTCCTACACTTGGAACAATAGTGAATTGTGTGGCCACATGTGTTAGACTCACTTGTAGAGAAAGTACAATCTCACCCAATGAACTTTATATATGCCCACTAAATCCACTAATAATTGTGTCTATCGATGTAATATCATGTCTAAATATCCCAAATGCTACAATAATTTCATATTGCACATGTTCACATTGGATCCATTGTCTATGAGAACACTATGAATAAGATGGTTATGAATGTGATATCTAATAAAGAGTGCATGATAATCCATATCATCCTCATTGATCTCCTACTCTGAGAAGGATATGGAAGGTCTAGCTAGAACTCTAGAATTATATACATAAATCATGTTGCTCAAAGGATGTAACTCAACTGATGGAGCCCTGTATGTATCTGGTGGGGGATGTGCATGATATGAATGATGAACCCCTGATGTATCCCCTATCTCATGTTTGGAATGTTATGGAAAAAGATCAAAAAATATTTTCAATTCTTTATCATGTGTTGGCTTCATCTGAGGAGGCTCAACTAAAGTGTCAAGATCAATATGATTATTATCTATTAAATCTTGTATCTTATGTCTCAAAATGATGTATCTATTTATTGTATGGCTAGGTGCCCTGTGAAACTCATAAAATCCATGTTATCATATCCCCATGAAAGAGTATTTGTTGGTTTAACTTCCTGAATAGGAGGAAGAGATATGATGTTACATTCCAATAGTTGTTATAAAACTCTAGCTGGAGAAACTAGTAGATTGGTAAATGTACATTGAGGAGGTGCTAATAAAACCACTCATTGAAGGGGCTCTGAAGTTGCATTAACTTTAGGTTGATTATGACTCTTGTTATCATTGACTTTAACTTTGTATGGGACTTTGTTGTTACTCTTGTTTGTTATTTTTGAGATACTTGTGTACTTGAGTTTGCCCATTGAAATTAACTTGACTTCTCTTTCCTTTAGTGTGTGACACAATTCAGTGAAGGAAGAAAATATTTTAAACATAGTTGATTTATGTAAAGCTGGTAGTATACTCTATTTGGAGAGATCATGTAGTTCTTGATCGTCCATGGGGTTACTCATCTTAGCCAAAATAGTCTTATATCGAAGAACATAATTTGTAATATGCTAATTTGACCTTTGTTTATGTTGTGAACTTGAGCATATGAAACCTTATAGCCAATATTAATGATGAAATGAGCTAGGAACATGTCAAATAAAGGATTGAATGCATTTACCAATTAATTTGATAGACTATAAAACCATTATAATGTATAATCCTTTAGGCTCCATGGAAATAGTTTGGTAAGTAGCTAGTCCTTGGGTACATAGTCCAAGAATGATGCATGAAAGGCTCTTAAATGTATCTTTGGATCACCCTTGCCATCGTATAGAGTAAGCTTGGGTTGAACAAAACCTTGTGGTAAAGGTGTATAATCAATGTGACATGCCAATGGTGTATGCAGTAGAGCAAAATAATACAAAGCATACATAGGTCTAGAGACACCTTGCTTAAGATGTAACACCTTGGATTGAAGATATTTTATCTCTTTCACAATGGATACCATATCAAGAGACAAATATGTACTAGTTGTAGCTAGTGGCATAGAGGCAAGTTGGGCTACTATAGGAGGCTGATGAGACATAGTTTCCCTCATAGTGTCATGTCTAACTGGTTGATTTATGGCTTGAGAAGATTCACCATTGTTCACTCTTTGTTATTATTCTTGTATTATTTTAAGCATGTCATCTTGCATGTCAGGGTGTTTAGTTAAAAGTTCTTGAAGTTCCCTTTTATCAGTTTCATCAAAACTAGTATATTGGGCCATTGGTAAAGTAGGAAAACAAATTGAAATTTGATTGAATTTTTTGCAAAAATTTGTAATAGGAAAAGTGCAATATAAATAAAATATTGAATATAATAAATTGCATAAAAAGGATACAAATCTCATAAACATGTAAGGTGATACCTTAATAAGTAAATAGGAACTAGTACATGCAACCAGGGGTTTAAAAAATGATTATTTGAGAAATTTACTATAAAATTTTGAAATTTAAATGGATTTCTTGATTTAAATGTGCTAGTAAAAATTTATAAAATGATTGGAAAATTACTAGAAAAAATATTGGGACCTAGTATAGGTAACTAGGGTTTGAAAGAAAATTTAATATTAAATTTTAAAATTTTAAATGAATTTCTAATTTAAATATTCAAGTAAAAATTTATATGAAAAATCATTAGTAATTTTACCCTAGGGTTTCTAGGGTTTTTATATGCAAATGAAGTAAGTCGAGTTCACTAGATGATCTAAAATTTTTAGTAATATTGGGGTTTTATTCCTAATTTGGTTAAAGGGTCTGAGTAGTAAAATCAATAAATAAATATGCAATTATCAAGCTACTAATTTTTAAAATTTTATTAAAATTCAAACTTTTTTAAAAATAGTAATAAGGGAAAGAAAACAAGACTTAGCTAGAAACTGAATGATCTGATTGATACAAAAGCCATAATTCATTGTGTAGGACTGGGACACTATTGAAAAATAAGATTTGAACTTCATTTTGTGATTGTAAAGGAGTGTTAAAACTAGAGAAGAGTGGCACTAGTGTTGTAGTCTACCTCTGTTGCTATTGTCTTCAGGATCTG